>SNQJ01S0052913.1:0-16350 GCA_010110895.2 Picea sitchensis | reverse complement strand
TGCTCGTTTTACCATTGACGATACCTTCGTCACCCAACCATAGGCCGAAGCCTCCCTCCGAGCACCTTAACCTTGACTGAGAATTCCTCCGGAAGCAAACCATAGACTAGATAGCCAAACAAAGAGTAGCGCATCAATCCCCAAGGATAACGCATCACAAAAGAATGATCAGATGTTCCAAACCCTAGCCAAGAGATATCCAAGCCAATACTGAAACTAGCTGATGCTGCTGCTGCAGCTGCACCTGCACCTGCAACCCTCCTACAAACCTGCGCACCAGACTGCAACTGCAGTGCGCACCAACTGGGAAACTGCTGCACAAAATTGGCTCTGTCTGCAACTGCTGAGATGCTACGAATGAGAATTGGCGCCCTGTATTTATAGTAATCCTGCCAGTTTGTTGGGGCCGACTTCTCCTTCTGGGTATGTGTCTGTTCAGTATATTATTATTAATTATGGCTAACTTCTTCTCTTGGAGGCTAATAGCCTAATATAAATTATCTTCTTGAGCCGACAAGGCTTCTAGGGTTATTAGCCAATTCATTAAGGTTTCTCTTGCTTCCCGGAGTCTTCTATTCTCGTCAGGTTCACACATGGGGGTAAATACCTCCCGTAGCTACCATAATATTAACACTTCTTGGTCAGCTTACAGGGCCTTTTCTTCTTCCACACAGGTATAGGGGTCTATTTGGTACATTCCTTCATTGCTCACAGAGCATTAGTTTCAGTTTTTTCAGGCACAAAGATTCATATGGTTCTCGACATCTTGTAGGGGGATCTCGTCCCCTTGAGTCGCCATTGTTAACCCCTGGATTTTCACCCTTGAAAATCCTGAGTGTTAAGAGCCAGTATACATTATTTGGGTTGGCATTTAGAGATTTTCCCAGAGTTAGCAATTGTGTGAGCTAGAGGTTGGTTCCCATCAGAGACAAGTATAGGACTGGTATATGGTTGTTTTTGCTTTAGAGATAGAGTTAGCATAGTTTCCCATGGATTTGAAAGATATGTCTATTTATAACAGGTGACCCTACTTTTAGGAAACGTTGGCCGGAGACTCATTTGAGAGTTTTGAGCATACAATATTGATCCTTGCATCATTTTGAGGCCGATGACACTTTTTTCGGGGATCATACTTTCTATTTTTAGTAGGTTGAGCGCCAAGCCTTAGATCAGGATTTTGAGCGTGCAATATTGATCCTTGAGACATTCAGAGTCTTTTGGAGCTTTTCCGGGATGACTTGTCAGCATTTTCTATTTTTAGCAGGTGGAGCATTAATGTTCGCATGCCAATTCTAATTGCATATTTGGAATCCTGTACGTTTTTCGCAGTTTCATATTTTTTAGGGCCAAACCCCTATTTTTAGTAGTTTCTATTTATAGCAGGGTTGGTCGCCTCCAAAGGTGACAAGTGGCAGGGTCATATTTTGACATTTGGTAGTGATGCAATGACATGTGGCAATTGGGTGGCATAATTAATGAAGGGCGACGCACTTCCAAGGGTTTAAAGCAAAAAATTAGGAGTTGGATGTTTTGATGAGGTGGCATTTATGTCTTTGGGCGTGTTTGGGCTAAGAAAAGCCTTACATTTCCCTTTGCTCATCATAATTTCACTTTTCATGCATAAGTCTTGTTATCCCCCACTTTCAGGGATAACTAGGAGATTATGTCTTGAGGCCCACAGGTCCTAGACATGGAGTACCGAGAGCCAGATCGACTTGAGCATGGCCTTGGAGGGCCCATCCTTTCTCCCTTTCAGCACCTCCACTTTGTCAGCAACAACAACATCCATCACCTTTTGCTTGGTCCTGTATTAGAGATGGTTCTTGCTCCATGAGGTAATGAGTCCGGGTATCATGGTATGTGTCATTGTGATCCTCAAAACCTTTGAATATGTGCATTTGATTCCTTTGTTTCTAACGGGCGCTTAGATCTTATGCTTGTCCACTTGACCTTGTCTGGGGGGAATGACAGGATGCCCTAGCAAGCTTGTGTCCATAGGTTTTGAGTTGCCACTGAGGGGATTTCTGAAAACCCATCGTCTGTTACCGTCATACATACCACTTTCCATCTTATTTCCCGCTCACCCATCCCCTTGCATTGGTCTGGGCATAGGGTTAGCCAATCATTTAGGGGTTGTACCTTACCTTGTGGGAAGAATGGGCTAAAGGCCCGGGGGGTAAAAGCAGCTGACAATAAAAGCCTAAGAATAAAACCTCGAGATGCTTCGCCCAGGGATCTCCGAGAAAGCAATAAAGAGCTTCTCAACAAGAAACAGAGGGACCCGTAAAAAATAAATCAAGACCTAGTTGAGGGACAGGGGGTCTCATCACGAGCCAACCTATTAGGTCCATGGTTGCCTAACGGTATGACACTACTAGTAGATGGTTACCACGCCAGGGTAGTTCCTCTTGGTTGCATGGCCAAGAGAAAGGGGGTCTCATCACGAGCTAGCCTTCTCATTTATGTGAAAGTACTTGTGGGTAACATTGCCACCTCTGGTCACCAAGCCAGGGCAGTGTCCCTTGACTAGCTTCTTGAAAGAAAAAAGCAATAAAAAGATAAAAAACAATAAGACAAGAGTTGGTTAGAGGATAGCGGGTCTCATCACGAACCAACCTATTAGGTCCAAAAGGCTGGCATCTGGTCACCACGCCAGGGTAGTGGCTCTTGGTGGCATAGCCAAGAGAAAGGGGGTCTCATCACGAGCCAACCTTCTCATTTCCGTGAAATGCTTGTGGCTAACATTGCCACCACTGGTCACCAAGCCAGGGCACTGTCCTTTCACTAGTATCTTGGAAGAAAAAGAATGAAGATAAAAGGCATGAATGGGCTTGGAAACATTGCATCCATGACAGGTGCAGCTCACCCTCCATAGAGGCACCCACCGTAAGCCATCCCTTCTACCACTGCACCTTTTGCCCAGGCATCCCCATCCACCTCACCCACTTGCATGACTTGGATTTGATCCTGTCTAGGAACAACCCTTTTCCAGTAGACTCTAGCCAAATAAGACGTCTTGTCACTTCCCCCAAACTTGTATTGTAGACTTGTATAATGTCTTTGAGCACTAGACTAGGGTAAAGGGGTTTTATGCACATGTTTAATAAATATTGATGATTAGATGTGATTGACATTGCTATGATCCCTGTGACTTATGAGCCCATGGAGGGTGTATCTGTTGATGTGCAGGATCATGCCCGACGGACAGGTACCACATTGGACAGGTACACATGGGGAGATGATCAGTTTGGACCTCCATGGGGCTGAATAGCCCACTCGATGGATGTTGAGACCCCAGCAGGGGGCAGAGACAGGGCAGAGCGTTTGTACCAAGGAAGAGCAGAAGAATCCACTAGAGGCAGTTGAGTAGACCTGTACCTAGGGTGTCTGAGCCCTCTCCACAGGAACGTTGGTCTTGGAAGGCCCATGACGTCTCCTAGGATGCCCATGACGTCACCCAGCAGTATAGACGTTTTGGGAGGCAGCTGCGACAGTTTTGGCACGTGTGGCAGCTTGGAGAAGCCCAAGGGGGGCTAACTTTTTGCTCCAGGGGGCTGCATTTTCCCTAGAAGGGGCTAACGTCACTCTAGAAAGGGGATGACGTCTCTTTATTGCTTGATTAGGGTTTTAATTTAAGCATTTAATGTAAAACAATATGATTTTGGTATTTTGGCCTTGTCGGCCTTTTAATGACCTAAAATGTAATTTAGGTCATTGGTACACTATATATTGAGGGTTTTCACTCTCATTTTATCATGATCTTTCACACACTCATGAGTGAGGTCTGAAATTTGCGCCCTATTCTAGGGTTTTGGCTGAAATAGTGAGGCGCACTTGTTGAAGGAAGACTTTTCTTGGCATATTTTGGCATTTCTTCTTGGTGGAAGGTTTACAACTAGGGTTTGCTACTTGAATGAATGGTTTATGTAAGTGAATTTCTGCAACACTTCTTGATTGAATGGTTATAGTATTATTTACTTGCATTTGTTATTATAATTTGCTGCATTAAAACCCTAGGTGACAAACACATGCTAAGGTCCTTGTCTCATGTCCCTACCAAGATTTTGAGCCATTTAATTTGCTGAAGAAAGGTAGAGCCTTGCCATAGCAACATTCTATCCTTTTCTTCTAGCCTAGCCGTTTTATTCTTGTTGAGCTAAGAAGGAGAAAAACGCACCAAGGCCTAGGGTTTCTACACCTTGGTGAGTCGTTTTTCCCTAGGGTTTGTCTAGTGAAGCCTTGCTTTAGCAACACATCACTTACAAACTCTCTTGTCTTAGGCTTAATCAATCATTATTCTAGCTAGCCGTTTTTTCCCTTGCTATTGAGCTAAGAAGGAGGAAAACACATCAAGGCCTAGGGTTTCTACACTTTGATGAGCCGTTTCCCCTAGGGTTTGTTTGGTGAAGCCTTGTCTTAGCAACACTTCACCTTCTAACTCTCTTGTCTTTAGCCCTATAATTTCTTACTTAGGCTAGCCATTTTCATATTGCCATTGAGCTAAAGAAGGAGGAGAGAGCATTGAGGCCTAGGGTTTCTACACCTTAGTGTGCCTCTCTCCCCTAAGGTTTCGTTGTTGAGGCCTTGCTTTAGCAACACCTCAACCTTAACCCTCTTGTCTTTGGTCTCTCATTTTCATTTTGATCCTTCAACCTTTGCAACCTCTTTTTGACTCCATATGCCCTAGTAATGCACTGATCTAAAACCTTATTTCTTGAGTGGCTTGATCACGGCTTCAAACAACCAAATACTTTGAGCAATTACTAACTTTCTAACCCTAGCCTAGACTAATCTTACTAACCCTATCGCTGTTATCTTTTGCTTGTGCTATAAACATATTCATTGCAGCATCTATTTGTCTTTAAAGCAATTGAATGATTAGCTAAAGCGTTGCTTCAAGTATTGTTACATTGATGATAAATTGCCATTGTTTATTGTGAAGCTTCATTAGCATTTATTGTGAAGCGATATATATATTGTAATCATTGCCATTGTACAACTTTGATTTGCTTCAACAATGATATTGTTTATCAATTGCTTATTATCAGAAAGTCATTGAGTATATGAAGTACTAACCAGCAAGTAAGCTTGCACATGTATATTTTCCTTGTTGCTTTGTTCTCGGGCAAGTACACTTCTGGTTACTTTTATCTTTATTGGCTATAAGCCGGACTTTCTGATCGGTGGTGACTTGTGAGGGGGAATAATATTACTTAGCCATAAGCCTTTGCCTTCTCAAAACCCCAGGTCACCAGGGACGTCTCCCTTGTGCCTTACCTCCCTAAATAGAAAGAACCTTTCCATTGAGGTGACAGTGCTGGGATTGGTTCAGTTACGCCAGTTTGACCTCCTTTCATCCGTCTATTACCTTAACTACAAACTGTGCGATAACAAGTCCCACTAAAAATCTGTAATATTCCCACTAGTTTTGTTTTGGTTGTTTTTGCTTAATAATTTGACAAACAGTTGGAAGTAGACTTTCGTTCACAATTTATTAGGAGAACTTTAACATTCGCTGCAATTTCTAATAACACATCATAGAAACTCCAATATTTATTATATTAAAATTCCATAATAGCAGAATATGACTAAACTCCCACACACAATATAATCAACAATGGCAAAACCTGGTGTATGTGTTGTGTTGTCCAACAATGCTGATATATGTATTCCTGTAGATGAACAGTTGGGGCAGCAACTTCATAGATTTGATGAGTGGACTGTGGTGACTGTACTCTATCTCTTTTCCTTCAGACTGCCACAAAAACGTGCTTCCAAACAGCAGCAACACACCAATGAAACGTGCCTCCAAACAGCAGCAACACACCAATGAAAACGTGCCTCCAAACAGCAATCTGTTCACTGTAAACTCGGCGTAGAAGTAACCCCGCCCAGGTGGTAAGAAATCAGCTGCTACATGCTAGTCGACTTCCCCCACATCAGCAGTTCGACCAGCAATGAAATGTTAATTCCAGAGGCAATGAAATCAACCCCCAAACCCACGAATTTCTGCCCAGCAAGGCACATGACTTTCTGAAGTAAGGAAACTCAGCCCACAAGGGAGAATGGCGCAGCCTCTCTCATGGATATGCGCCCAGCTCACAAGAAATATGGTGCAGCAAGAACCCACGATTTTTCCTGGGGGAAACTCAGCCTTCTTCAAGTCATTCGACCCTTGTATTTCAGCTCACTCTTCAAGGATAACGCCCCACTGTTAAGAGAAGCTCCCAGCAAGAAGAATGTGGATGGTTCCTTCAATAATTTCACTCTACTATGAAAGACCAGCCTTCACACCAGAAATGCTATTCCAAATCGAATCCTGACTGAGATATGAGCAAGATCTTTGATGGCGATGAAGTGCAATGAGGAAATCTGATTGATTACCTTCGAAAGACTAGCTAGGGTGTATCGTTGCAACACCGAAACCAGTGCACAAGAAGGGTTTCCTAAAACCCTAGAAAACTCTCCAAATCTATTTTCTCAATTGACAATGACAAGAATGAGGGGAAATCCTCCATTTTTCCCTTTTATGTTCACTTGAGCCTTTTTCCCGCTCCTTTATTATTTAAATGAAATAAAAGTCACTTTAGTGGGTTTCTGACTTTATAATTTTAAAGTGATTTTTTTAATTAGCCTAGCACCCTTGTCCCCTTTTTCCACTTTTACTTTATAAAGTTCTCCTAGGCGAAATATGTTCCCTAGTTCACTTTTCTGCCTTAGCCCACGGGAACTCAATTAGGCTAGCGGAATTCTCCCCTTGTGACTCTTAAGCGGATGGGGACATCACAAAAACCTCTTAAATATCTCTTAAATGCTAAATCCCTAAAAAATAGGGTGCATTCTCTCTCTTGGTCTAGCGCATGCTTCCTACCTCCAAAATTAGCCTAAAGACATGCGTTATTTTCCTATTTCCCTCCATGTGCCTAACCTCTTATTAAACCCTAAAACGCATTGGTTACCTCTCTTTATCTATTTCCCTCTTCCCATAGTGCGCCCTCACTCCCTCTCCTTCTCCCACACGTGTGGTGCATTCTCCTTATTTACTCTACCTCTTTCTCTCCATGGGCCATCTAACCTTTCCCATTTCTTAATCCCTAGCACTCCTCTCTAGCTAAGCGCCTCTTCTACTCTCTCTCCCTCACACATGGCATCCAATTCTCCCATTCCTCTTCATCTATTGTGCCTCCTCCCTATATTTTAGGGTGCATTCCTTCCTTTCATGCGCATTAACCCTCTTTATCACTCACATAAACACCACTTTCTCTTTCCATGCGTTGATTTTCCTTCTTTGGGCTTTCACACGTGCCATTCTCCACCTCTTATCTCCTTCTATCTTTGTTTTCCCATGAGTTGTCTTCTCCCCATGCACCCTCTTCCCTAAGCTATA
This sequence comes from Picea sitchensis, assembly GCA_010110895.2. Lineage (NCBI taxonomy): Eukaryota > Viridiplantae > Streptophyta > Pinopsida > Pinales > Pinaceae > Picea > Picea sitchensis. Next base: position 8,963 of record SNQJ01S0052913.1, on the reverse strand, counting down.
GGGCGCACTCTCCTCTTTCTTCACTTAACACGCCTACCACTATGCCTTGACTATCATACGTGGAGAGTTGACTATCCCTCTCACTCTATAACTCTATGTGCATGCATTCCTGACTCTAACTCACCCTTCATGCGCTTACATTTCCCTTTTACTCACTCATGTGCCCTCCTTGGTTCTTTTGGTGAAGTGCGCCCCTCAGCTATATATTGGAGTGTTGGTCACAGGTTTATGGTCGAATTCTAGCAGCAGCAGCATACATACTATCTTTCTCTCTTCTCTCATTCTTCTTCCAGTCTAGCTACTCTTTCTTTGTGTGAGGATAATCATTGTACTGGGTCTTGACTTGTCTATTGTGGCGCAATCAACCCTCTGGCAAGCTTTTAATGTGGAAGTGTTGTGTTTGCATTGAACTTTCCTTCTTGTCGGTATTATGTTCTTACTTTTTTGCATTGATTAGTAGCTCATAGCCTTTTGTTGTGGTTAATTTCAATCTTTCAATTGGTTTTCTCTTCTACTTTCTTTCATCTTTCTCACACTAACCCTATAGGATCCTTCCAAGCGAAACAGAACTATCTTTTCCTAACGTCTTGGTGGGGTGTTTACACACTGTCCAAGCAAATTTTGCTGTTGTTTTTTGTGTGTTTTTGCAGAAAATCAGATCCAAAATCAGCAGCCTGGTACCTAGGGACTCCCCCCTAAGGTTGGCATGCACCAGCCCGGACAAAGAGGAGGTTTGCCCATGACAATTTGGGGCATTCTCTCCTTGAATTAGCCACTTTTTCATCACTGCTTTAATTATATCAGATTTGATTGGAGGGTGAAAAATTGTTCTAACACTTTCACATCCTCTTTTTCACCATATGTCCTTTATTTTCCCATGTGGCTCTAATTTTTTTACATTTTAGTGGCTTTTTTTGAACAAAGGATTTGTATCCTATTCCTGGAAATAGATCCATCACATGCGAAACTGTTTTCGTTCACAAGAAATGGATCCAAAAGGAAAAATGCAAAAAATAGTGGTTCCGAAATGGTTTGGAGATTTGGTGATTTTGGTTTGGCAATTCAACACCTTCCCTAGGCCATTCCGGTAACTATGGTTGGGTTCTCTACAAAGTGGAGGGTGGGGGGTGATTTTGCAGTCATTGCTTGTTGCTATTCAAGTCTTGAAATTTTTGGTTCAAGTCTAGTGTATTTTTGTCCAAGTTCTTAAATCTTCATTTCTTGTATATTGGTTTGAGGTCTGTAATTAGTGCATCTCCCTTGACATATCTCAGACTAAATCTTCTTTCTCATCCAGTTCATCTGACTAGACATCTGTCATGAGATTCTTCTCTACAGCCTCAAATGATAGGAGAGATTGCATCAGGGAAAGTTGATTGCCCCCTAGCTGAGCCATCCCCCTTGATAGTGTAAGTGTTTTCCTTCGGTTCTCCGTAGAACTTACACATAACTGCACTATTGATTTGTTTTCCTGCTCCATGCTCTGAGGCTGTAATCTTTAGGTCTTTTACAACATAGGCTAGTTTTGCTTATATCATGTTTTTCTAGGAACGGCCTTTGCACTCCCACTCATTTGCTATACATTAACAAAATTATCTTATCTTATCTTCAAGAGTTGGTCCTACAACATTGTACAATGTCGTATAACTTATAGTCGATTTTCTGAAGTTTATTGATTTGATGAATCAAGGTGGAGCTAGGGAGTCATTCCTTGGGGTGAACTCTTGGTCGGGGGTCTCACATGGAGTAGATGTTTCGATCAGATTTAGCCTGCTCAAAATTTGAGGAAATAGCATATAAAAATATTAGAGAATGGCAAAGAAAAATAATAGAGAATAACAGAGAGAAATTCCTCTCAAGGGAATTGTTGGATGCGTAAGGAAAATCTCGATTGAAGGAGAAAAGGGGGACCAGTGAGACAAATATGGACTCCATCAAGTAGTACAGAACCCTGAATTGTGGTCTGAGGGTCGAATTTTGAGGAGCTTTGGTTCTGAGAGAGAGGGGTCTCAAGCACTTGGTGGAGAGGGTTGCACGTAGAAATCAGGTTCTGAGTGAGAAGGAAGTCATGTGTAGGTAGGCCTCATGGGCATGTGACATGGAAATACAAGCAGGGACAGTGGGAGAGCTGGAGAAACAACAAAACAATTTCACAGAAGAATCAGAATGAATTTCGTGGGGGTATGGAGGTGAGCATGGGGCACCAGCCTAAGGAAAAGAGGTATATTTCATAGAGAAATGGAGCCATATCAGAGTAACATGTGTTTGAGGAAATATGTGCAGGGAGGGTGAGAGAAACTAGCGAAACAATAGTCAGATGGGAGAAAAATAATCAACTCCATGTGGGCATGGAGAAATGGACTAAGGAAAAGAGGTTGTGTTTTATGGAGAAAGAGAGGAACTAGATGAGAGGAACATGGTTTTGAGGAAACATGAGCAGGGAGGGCGGGAGAACTAGAGAAAACATTAGTTGCATGGGTGGTCATGCAAGAGAACTAGAATCAACTCTGTGTGGGCATGGACAATCAGGCCAAAAAAAGAGGTTGCATTTCATGGAAAAACAGAGGAACTGGATCACCGGGACATTATGGTTCTGAGGAAATGCGTGCAGGGAGGGTGGGAGAACCAGAGTAACAATAAGTCATGGAGGTGGACATGTTGAAGAACTCGAATCAACTCCATGCAGGAATGGGCACAGGCAGGGAAATAACCAAAACATTGATAACAAGTGGACTATTGCTGAAAGATAGATTCCACTAATGATGCTTTGGCATACACATTTTTCAGCACAGTTCCCTTTTGGATCTGAACCTTCAATTTATTTAATTTTAAAGGTTCATTCATTCTTTAAATTGTGAGAGCTTTCACTTGGTACACTTTCAATTTTAGTTGTATATTGTCAAAATTTGCACTGAATTACAAAAAAAATCATGCAAATTTATATATCATTGTTCTGAATAGTTTACATGAACATTTTCTTTTTTGGATTGTTTTCAAGGTTAGCTATGGTATCTTTTTATTTTTCCTTCTTTACTTCACGCACTCCTGTTTACAGGATCATATCACACTAAGAACCCTGTATTTGGTTATGTTCTAATAGCATTATTATTTCTGAATTGCAGGATCAGAAAAGTCTACAAGAAACACTGACAACTTTCAAAAGAGTGGACCTAATACAATGCATCCTGTCACGCCTGCTTGGGCAAGTTGTAACATGGAAGGCATATACCATGAGAGCATAGACACAGGGAGTACTTCCAAGGATGCTGGCGGATTTGAAATAAAACCTAAGGGTAGTCCTTCACTTGGTGCTAACAGCCTGTTTGCTTCACCCCCAGAAAGATGCTCGTCATTTGTATTCGAATCTATAGGAGATTTTGTGGATGAAGACTCTGATTCAGTTTTGCTTTTTGATGTCCCTTCAAACCTGTCCTTTCCACAGGCCGAACTTTTGCATACCCCTGTTTTGAAATGTAAAGCCCCCAAGGACATTGTTAGTGATGCCAGCAACCTTGAGAATCCTAACAGTGGTGGACCAATTGTCAACTCAGAGGAAAGTCTCGATTGGGGTAGCCTCTTATGGAACCCTCCATTTGTTGGATCTGGGCAAACACTATCTGGTGGAACTGTACTCAACCCGGGTAAGACACACCTCTGAATAGTTCGATCAATCGGCGTTGCAAGTGATATTCTATAGTATCTATTTTGGAGTTCTTGTTTCTTTCTGAAAGAGTCCTCAAACCCCAATTTGGCTATATAGAGGGGTGGATGTTTCATAGAGTTGTGGTCAAGAGTGTATGATAGCTAGTTCGGATCCTTGTGCAACTGTGTTTGTTGAGTTGAAAGTATACCTGTGATGTAATCAGACAGAGCAGACTTGCTTTGATATTTCTATGTAGAAAATACAAAAATAAAAGAGCTTCCATGTATTGCCAGACAAACCCTCCGTAAAAATCTCTTGTGGGCTACATTTATTTTGCTCATGAATTATTGGCTTTTATTTGTAATCTCATGCATTGATTCTATGTCCACTGTTCCAGCAACAACTGAACCTTATCATATAAGATTCATCCACTTTGTTTCATTAATTGATCAAGTTTATGTTTATACCTTTGAAATTGAGCCAAGCCTTGTTGAAAGCTTATCTGTTTAGCTCGGATCCTCTATTTTCCCCTTTTATGTAAACAGTACATCGATGTTCATTAACAGCAAGCTGACAAAACTTTTGGGGGTTTCTTAGAGAAAAGTTGGTCAAGTTCGTCATATGTTTTTTGTGGTTTTCCATATTGAAGGTTTTATTGTGACAATGGAAAGAAGTGTTCCTTCCATGGTTATGGGCAATTGTGGGAGGTGATATTTATGGATCAAATAAGATTCTTAATCAAGGATATAAAATAACTGGTGCTATGAAGCAACTTCAAAACAGAATTAGACATGTTTATGTCGAAAATGTACAGCGCTTGTTTTGAAGGGGATCATGAGATCATAACAAATAAATAAGAGAAATACCGATGCGTGGTAGAGTGTAAAGGTTTGGGAAATATGGTTGTTTTAGTCAACTGGCAGCGCATTCCTACTAGGAGTGGTTGGTGTCTTGTCCATGCACTGAAATATTATCGATACATTGAAAGAGGGTCATTAATGATACTCGAGGGCACCAATCAATGGAAATTATGCTGGAACTGCTATAAACGCATTGTCATTGATGAAGCATATTGTCAGTGGAAACTAAAACAAAATCTAAGGCCAAACTTCTGCAAATTAAAAGACTTTATGAATGTTTGAAATATCTAGTCCATGCCATCATCAATGTGCTGGTAGTATTGTCCCATTTGGTTCTATTGAAACCAAGTAAATGCAAATTCTTTTATTATCCAGAATAGAGTATGCGTGTAGGGAAAGTACATTGCCACATGGTTAATAAGAAACCAAGCATTTCTATAGTGGTTAGGTTTAGTTAGGATTTTCCATAGTAGTAATTAAGTAGGTTGTTTGGGAGTGTCTAACCATCCAACATCCAAATAAATGAGCGTACAATATAAACATTGCTCAACGAGAATAAAAGTATCTTATTATTTCACGTATATCTCTTTACTTTTTTTATGCCTTTCTTTTCAAAAATCTACGTGGTATCGTAGTGATACCGGCTTGGATCATGTGATCCTTCGAAGACAGAAGATCCACGATAATTGAAGTTGTCCAGTTAGATGAGAAAGAAGGCATCAAACTTAGCAAGGCAAGTTAAAAAACTGTTTGAATTTTGTATGTAAGCCTTGAATGATTTTAATCATTTGCAAATTTAATGGCAAAGCTTAAAGGGTATTGAATTCCCACAAAGCAGATGTGGAAGAAATTGAAATAAATCAAAAGAACTTAACACAAGAATGTTGACACGCATGAAGCAGAAGGTACTTGGATAACACTTCGAGTGGCAAGTCCAACTCGCAACCACAACATGATCGAGAGCAAGTGACGAAAGCACAAGTAGAATATTCTTTAAATGCTGCAATGGTCTGTTCTATGTGAAAGCTGGCGTTAGTCCAGCAAAACAATTGTGTTTTGTAGATTAAAGACCAAATTGTATGCCTTAAAAATACTAGGGTGTCCAATATATTGACTCCCCATGAGTTTTTGAGAGATTAGAGACTGCTCCAATATGTTTTGCGATAACAAATGCTCTGAATCATTTCGTCCTCGAACAACGAAAAGTTTTGACGACTCTAATAAATTACTTGGAACTTTAGATGAGACTTAACCAAAAACAACTATACATGTGTATAGCAGTTATCACTGAGGTGTAAAATTGGCATTGAACAACAAGAGGCATGACTTTTGTGGGATATTGGGATATTAGCTTTTCCTACTATCTCCTAACTCCTGTATCTATTAGTATATCCTAGCACCTTTATATACTATCTCCTAACTCCTTTATCTAATTAGTATATCCTTTTTTAAACTAGCACCTTCATATATCCAAGAGACCTCTGATAAGTGTGCTTCATGGAGTTTAAATGGGACTACGCAAAAAAACAACTATATCTGTGTATAGTATCCAGCTATCACATTGGTATAAAATTGGCATTGGGCAGCAAGAGGCCCACTTTTATGGGATATTTGCTTTATCCTTAAAAGCTTCCGAACATCTCCTTATTCTATCGATTAGTTTATCTTTTTAAAATAGTACCTTTATCTATCAATTCTAAACTTAATCCAGTGTTTATTCTTATTCTTATTGAGGTAAAGGGGCTTAGGCTTTGCCTATAATATATTTGGTAATATGGTCATTTGTCTTTGCATGTTTAGATTATGAATATATTTATTCCGTTGTTGTGAATGAATAGACATTAGCATGGAATGTGTGGCATTCACCTTTATCATATAACATAAATATACATAACATAGAGGTGTAATGACATAGGTGTAATGACATCATAAGTTGTATGTGTTTTTTTTCAAAGTTGGTTTTTGTTTCTACCTTCTTTGTGCAATATGCCAAACAACAATCATTTTTTATTCTTATAGTTTGATTTGCTCATTTATTTTGATGTTCCTTTTGGTGTTTTATTTTTTAGTTGTTTGTGCCCTTCACATATCTTTTTACTAATGATATACCAAAAAATACTATAAATTAACTTTTTTTTCACATATTTTGCTTTAGTACACAAAATATTCATAAAGCACCATTAATATTTTGCTCTATCAATTCCACCCTGTCAATATCCCTTCACTTGTTCCCTTTTACTCGATTTGCTTGTTCGTCTTCTAATTCCCATTGTATTGTCACTATGCTGCAATTATCTATGACTGATTTTTCATGTTACTTCATAGGTTGCATGCATTTTTTGTTCATTAATCACATTTGTTGCATGATAAACAAATTTGATGTTGATTATTTTACCTGTCTTTTCCATTAGCTTAGATAAGTCGTCTCATAACAAAGGTCCAATTGTTGATTACGTCATCACCAAGCTTTCCATTACATGTTATATTTATGAAAAGCAGAAGTCCCACTTCTTGTTGATCTTGCATCTTGAAAATCCCATTTAACTATCAACTTGACACTACCCTTAATGAATTCCAATTTGCCACTTCCATCCATTTAGACCACGGTATTGACCATTATTACCTTGAAAACGTAAAATCAAATCTCTTTAGTTTTTCCTAATTAATGATGCTAGCGAGAAAACAAAACTCCTCTCTAATGTGATTTGGTTGGTTGGTTTGGACACCTTTCTCCATGCAAATTAGGATTGTTCATATTTCACTATCCATGACCATTATCCTTGTAATGCTTGGTTTGAGATGGTTAGTAGAACACTTTATAAACTTTTCATGTATGTAATATCTTGATGTCCAATCAAGAGAACAAAGGTCCCAAAAGGTTATTGTTTCTCTAAGAAAATGGAGTGGTCATACCTAATAAAAAGTGGATGAGATGTTATAAATATTCCTAGATATAAAGTGAGATCAAGAGCAAAATTATTTTTTGAATATTTTCTTTGAGAATGTTTTGGAGAATTTTTTGTCTTTAAGTGAAAAAATTATTATAAAGGAGTGCTCATTTGCACGTAGCAGCCTTGAGCATGATATGTCAAACACAAAATCAAGGTAGTATTCCAGAGCATAGCTCCTAGTAGTAATAGGTAAGAAAGTCTAGCAAGATTTCCATGCAAACAACCAATGAGGACAGTTTATGGACAAACAATATACCTTGCTAAGGGTTCGCAGAAGATTGATTTCATCCTATTCAATAATCATTGAAAACTTTTCCAAATTATGAGGCTGTTTTCAAAAAACAGTTTTATCTCACCTACCATTTGGTCAAAAAGTGGTTTTGTATGTGTTGTGGAGACCCCCTCCATTGTATGTTCTACCTGTATAATTCTCGGATCCCTATGAGGTGCATCTTTCGCTAGTTGATCTGCTTTTGTGTTCAACTCTTTGAAGATGTGAGTTATATAGAGTTGTGAAACCTTGCACTCTTGTTTGTGGATGCTCTCATGCTCTGCTCTATTTATGGAATTTCTTTACCTAGTGTATGATGACTTTTGAGTCACCATACATATCTAATTCTTTGATTCCAAATTCCCAAGTCAAATCAAGGAGAGTGCTTATCACTATTAATTCTATTATGTTATTTGTGGTCCATCCCAGTCTCAATTTGAAAGTGATTTTGTCCCTGTTAGGAAGGAGGATCCATTACCTTGCACCATTAAAGCTTGGATTATCTTGATAGGCTCCATTGAAGTTTATGTGAGCATGAGAAGGGTTATAGTTTAGATGCAAAAGAATTCTCAAAGGCTTTGGTATTTTGGGGACTAGTGGATATTGTTTGCTTACTTTAAGCTTTTTGAAAATTTTGAGAGACTTGCAACCCTGTTCTGGATTATATATTCATTTAGAGCTAACCAAATTTACCACATTACCTCTGTTGCCGTCCTTATACACACTTGCAAACGTGAGCTTGAGTTTGGCTTACTTAGTGTGTCCTTGGAGGCACAATGTCTAGGTTCACAGCCCACGCTGTCACTTTGATCGGAACCTCTTCCGTCTAGGCTTACTCCTAGGGAAGCCAAAGGGGGTAAACCTTAGTTATTATGTGTGTTAGAGTTAGGTTCTAGGAGTTAATTTTAATTGGTTAAGGTTAGAGGGGATTATAATCTTAAGATGCTAAGGCAACCATGCAATGTGCAAGGGTTAGCATGACAAGCAAGTCCTTTCCCTAGGTCAACTAAGACTAGTGCCTATAAATTGGGCAAGGGGTCAACTATGTTTCAAGGTGGTTAATTACAAAAGAATTACAAGTTGCAAATTTACAAAAGAATAAATTAATCCGAAATACAATTACTTACATGAAAGAATTACTCACTCAAAGAATAACATGTACATTCATTTACAAGATTTACAAATAAAAGAATGATATATCACAATTACAATCTAACCAAGTATGTTTAATGTGTGCA
>SNQJ01S0052912.1:35464-45633 GCA_010110895.2 Picea sitchensis | reverse complement strand
ATATATATATATATATATAACTCTTCTTCACCTTATGTAACTTAGGGAAACCTTTTAAAATTAATAAGGCTTAAGCTCCTTGTTTTTAAGAAATATACCCCTTTTTTGCTTAGGGGTTTTAGGATACCCTTAAATAATAAACTTTAATATAAAGTTTAAATATTAAAGTTTTAATAACTTTATATAATTACCTTTTTTTAAAAATTTATGAATTATAAATGAATAATTTTTATTTTATTTTTTTATTTTTAAGAGGGGCTTTTGAAATCGTATGACCGTACGAATTAAATAATTGGTGGGGGCAAGGGACAGGCTGAGACATGCGCAGGTTTTGTCAGGGGAAGGGTCTGCGGAGTATGTTGGGGAGTGGTGTAGCGGGAAAGTTACAAGGGTGTGGGGACTGGGACGTGGAGAGGGTTGCGGGAGGAGAGGGGTTAGGGGAAGGGGGTAGAGGTTACGGGGATGGGCTACGAGGGAAGGGGTTACGGGAGGGAAAAGAGTTACGAGGGAAGGGTAACAGAAGGGAAGGGAAAGGGACGGGAACAGGTTACGAGGAACGGGAAGGGACGAGTTACGGGGAACAGGGTGCGGGGGTTACGAGGAGGAGAATTTGGGACGAGGTAAGGGGAGGGGGGGAAGGGAAAAGGAACAAGAAGGGAGTGTGAGTAGTCCGGGGGTGTCGGGAGTTTGTTTTTTTTATATATATATATATATATATATTTTCGAATATGCAACAGAATGATTAATTTTAATGGCCAAGGACCAAGTCTCGATCAAAGACCTAAATAAATCAGAGAAACTTTGATTATTTATTTGGCCAAAAGCCAGGTCAAAATGGCTCTGGTAAGAGCGTGGCCAAAGGCCGGGATCAGACTTGCTTTGATACCAAATGAGACGAACAAAGTTTGCTCACACAAGAATTATCCAAAATACTTAGAATATAACAAAGTAATCCATATAGGACTATAAATAATATAAGAATAGATAAGATAAGATATAAGATGATTACAATTGAGAATGAGGGCTCGTTTATATACCCACGCAGAGGTGCCCTTAACCAATAGTCATGTCCTTTGAGACATGACCTTTCATTATTAATAATTATTATTTATTAATTAATTATTATGTTATGAATATCTATTTTATATGTATATTTATGTTCATAACACTTTTACAATGAAGTTATTTTATAAAAGAAAAGTTGCATGCAAAATAAATAACTCTAAAATAAAAAATTAAAACTACTTATAGTGATTCACTTTTATACTTGAAGTGAAATACACTTTACAATTTGAGCATGAACATTTTAAAAAAAAAGTAACAAAAGAGAGACTTGAACTAAAGACCTCTTACTTTATAAGGCAACTTTTAACCAAACGACACATTAGACCAAGTAGATCTTAACTAACTCCTACGTGTCTAAATATCCTAACAGAAACTTTACCTGCAGAAATCTAGACTGGTACTTCTAGTACTAGTTCTGGTTTCCTGGTTTTTCTGGTTTTCTGGTACTTCTGGTACCAGTGAAAACTAGGGTTTGACTTTTCGGAGGCTCTGTCCACTGAAAAGGTGCGCTCAAGCTGCCAAAAGATTCACTAGGGTGGGGTGCACTTTTCTAGATAGTTTTTAAGCAAAAAGCCCTAATTTTCTTGTACGACAACAATGACGTTTTTGCTTATCCAGTGAAAGATGCTCTCTTCAGCTTAGCCCTGACACCACGTTAAGTTTTGAGCTATTATTAGGTTTCCTTTCAATTTACTAGATAACCATAGCATAGGTAGGATCACTGAGAGAAACACAATCACAAGATACACAGCATTTATCCTGGGAAACCCTCATGGGGGAGAAAACCCAGCAAAACTTTCTTAATATAGATAGCCAATACAATGCCAAGACAATAAACCAAAACACTCAAGAATATCCAACATTGAGTAATGTGCATCTCTCTTCCTTCTTCTCCCAACTGCAGCTACCAAACTTGCGCACTTGTTGAGCGAATGAGTGAGTGAGATAATGAGGCGCTAGCCTCCTTTATTTATACTAGCTGGCAGGAGCTGGAAAGGTGTCTCTTCACTGGCCAGGGCCAACTTGTCTTCTTAGTGGTTAAAACCACTTTAATTAGGCCTGGGGACCGACTTCTTAATTTGCATAATACAATTAGGGTGTGACCAATCTGCAAAAGGGGATTTGTCAATTACAATGCCCGACATGATCAATCCACAAAAAGGGATTGATATAATGAATAATGACTCAATAATAATTAGAATACTCTTTCCATTTACAATATTTCAATAAGGCAGAGGGCGAGTTCTGGGCTAGTTTGGAGCAGCCAGTGGAGGTCAGATCAGGGCCATTTTGGGCAGCCAAGGAGTCCAAACTCAGGTCCAAGATAGCAACATTCTACAGGCCGATTTCTGGGCATTTTCTACAGGTAGTAACGAGCCAAATCCAAGCCAAATACTTTAGCCATCCAAGACGTACAAAGCCCGTACCAACCAGTTGTTGTGCAGGTCATACTGGGGTGAAATAGTACAGGATGTACAGGTTGTACTAAGGCCATACACTTGATGTACTTGCTAGGCAATACTGGGCGCATTGCACTTGGTCCATACAGCAGTTTTGTTGGGCCATTTTTAGGTAAGGAGTGAGAAAGTTTGCTCGAAATTTCCATTTTTTCTGTTGTTGTAATTTCTCTTGGACACCCACAATAAAGCCCCCTCTTAGTTGGTTTTCCCCACATTGGGGTTTCCAAGGTAACATCTGGTGTCTTGTGCAATTTATGTGCTTGGTTGTGAATGCTTCTGCTGTTAAATTCTGTTTTATATCTCAGTTGTTAAATAACTGCATAAATTCAGATTTTGTATCAGCATTTATAATTTTTGGTTAAGTTAATTTATTGGCAGTAATTTCAATGACTGAGATATACGTAAAATTCAACAGAGCGCAACCTCTGAGTACGGGACAACCAAGGTACTTGATGTGCAGACCAGAAAGGATAAATCAGCAAGTGGGACGTGAGAACAGAAGGTGTGTGGAAAACAAGGTAGCAGACCCAAATAGCCAATGTAGGCTTTAAGGTTTGAGGACATGTTGGATGGAGCCTCAAATTTTTGTCCTTGGAGGGAGCATATCAGCTTGGTGTTGGAGGAGAATGGGCCATTGGAAATTGTTGAAGGCAAAGTGGCAGCCCCAGTTGATCCAGTACAGCTAGCAACCCATACCAAGAAGGATGTCAAGGCCAGGAGGATACTTATGGATGGTGTCAAAGAACACATCATTCCACATTTGTCAAGCAAAAACACAGCGAAGGACATGTGGGACGCCCTCGTAAAGCTATACCAGTCTGACAACCAAAGCAAGAAGATGTTGCTCAGAGAGAAGCTGAGAAGTACGAAGATGGCCAAGGGAGAGTCAATGGTCACTTACCTCACAAAGTTCACTCAAATTCGAGATGAATTGGCAGTTGTGGAAGAGGCAGTGGACGAGACTGAGTTGGTGAGGACAACCTTGAATGGTTTCACCAAACAGTGAGAAGTATTTGTCTGTGGAGTTGTGGCTCGGGAGAAGCTCCCTGATTGAGAGAGATTATGGAACAACTTCACCCATAAGGAGCTGAGACTAGATGCCACTCAGGCTAGCCAACCAACGAGTGATGAGGAAGAGAATGGCGCTCTTCATGCGAAGAAGGGTAGTGAAGCAAGAGGCTCCAGAGACATGGGCAAAGTGAGATGCTTTGCATGTCACAAGACTGGCCACTATGCCAGCCAATGTCCCAACAAGAAGAAAAAGGAGTCGGATGTAGCAGCCACAACATCTACTGAGATGGATGCATTTGCAAAGAAATTCGAGGACGAATTTCTCTGGTTGCCTCTCTTTCGATCAGCAGCACATTGGCTAAGTTGGAGGACAGTGGGGCTTGGTTCGTGGACAGGGATCATCTCACCATATGATGGGAATGAGGTCGATGTTCCTTAGTGTTTCAAAGACGGGCTCAGACTTGCATGTGCAAAGTGGGGTGCACACCATGCATGCAGTAAAGGGGGTTGGATGTGTCAAATTCCAGCGAGAGTTAGGAGTGTCTCTAGAGGTGGATTGGGTGATGTATGTACCAGAGTTCAGGGTTAACTTGCTCTCTGTATCAGCTCTGGCAGACATGGGGTATACAGTGATGTTCGTGGATGGACAGGAACTCCTATATACAAAGGGAACGGCCTTGGATGCAGCAATGAGGCTTGGCATCAGGCAACGTATGATGTACAGGTTGTTGGGACAGCCTATAGGTGGGCCCAGGGGGATCTTGGATCAGAGATCAATGTCGAAGAAAGCCAGTTGGTGTCACTTGAAATTGATGGAGGAGCCGAGCAGGACATCAAATCAGAGTGCAGCAGAGATAGCAAGGATGCCTTCCATTTCAGAGGGAATAGCTATAGCAGCAGCAGGCTTGATGGGATCAGAGATTGATCCAGGTGGAGACACCTCCTTCGCTAAGAGGGAGTGTTGGATTTTGTAGCTCGATTGGTGTATCATCTATGCCTATGTGTCATAGGCTAGCTAATGGACACTTAAATTCACCCAGATCAACTTCTTTTATCTTAGCCTAAGTCTAACTTAGGCTTGCAGCAAAATTTCACCTTGAATGGAATGTGGGGCCCAAGGAGAGAGGGCACACCTCATGTAGGAGGCTACTAGTGCAGTGTGGGACCTTGTCTAACGCGGGGCGCACCACTTAGTGGAGAGTGGCATCCAACAACCCAAATCCCAGCCATTGAGGCCCAAGGTTGGGCACACATCTCAAGGTAAATGGGGGTTGAAGGTAAGATAAAAGAGGGGCTAAGGGTGGAGTTGGGCATGCATTCTCATTTGTGAGGTTGAGGAAGTGAGAGAAAGAGGGGCGCTTGGGCAAGAGAAGGCAGTGTGCTAGCAGCTAAGGCAGAGGGCGAGTTCTAGGCTAGTTTGGAGCAGCCAATGGAGATCAGATCAGGACCATTTTGGGCAGCCAAGGAGGTCGAACTCAGGTCTAAGATAGCAGCATTCTCCAGGCTGATTTCTGGGCATTTTTTGTAGGTAGCAGCAGGCCAAATCCAGACCAAATATTTCAGCCAGCCAGGTCATATGCAGGTCGTACAGGCTGTTCTAAGGCCGCACACTTGTTGTACTTGTTGGGCAGTACTGGGCGCATTGTACCTGGGCCGTACAACAGTTTTGCTGAGTCGTTTTTAGCTAAGGAGTGAGAAAGGTTGCTAGAAATTTCTGTAAGAAATTTCCATTTTTTCTGTTGCTGTAATTTCTCTTGGACGCCTATAATAAAGCCCCCTCTTAGCTGGTTTTTCCCACACTGGGGTTTCTAGGGTAACATCGGGTGTCTTGTGCAATTTATGTGCTTGGTTGTGAATGTTTCTGCTGTTAAATTCTGTTTCATATCTCAGTTGTAGGTTAACTGCATAAATTCAGATTTTATATCAGCATTTATAATTTCTGGTCAAGTTAATTTATTGTCTATAATTTCAGTGACACACAAAGAAACCCTAAAAATTTACAGCCAAAAGCCAGATAAGGAAAAGATGTGGCCAAAGGTCGATATCAGAACGTAACTCTGATACCAAATAAATTTAACAAAGTTCGTTTCCTGAATACACCATGAACAACATGGTCCATAAACTAAACATCCAAAATATATAGGATAACATCAAAGAATCCATACAAATTAAAATAACATATCGAATGTGTAATATGAGAGATGATGATGATATAATTCCATGTGACGGTGTACTTATAGCATTGACTAGTCACAATGGTTGATAGGTCATGTCTTTTAGTTAGGGTGTGTCACTTCATTCATTATTTGTTGTTGTTGTTGTTTTGTTGTTATTGTTGTTGTTGTTGTTTTTATTGTTTATTCGATATATTTATGTTCATTACATTATCAAACACATTATTGCAACGTAGTTTCCAAAGAACAAATAATGTTGAAATTCTCAAACAATGTTAGATACCAACCAAAGAGTCTTAAATCACAGATCTCGAATCCCCCAACAATGCTACCTGTCAATGTAAGTGCCTGTGAAGAATATTTGTCAATTGCAATTGAACCTGATCCCAGGAAGACCTTGGAAAACAACAACCCCAAAAAATGTGCTTCACAAATTTTTCCTTAGGACATGAGAGGCAAAGTCAATTTGAAAGGCTACTCTTGGCCAACCAAGCCTTGGAGGGTAGACCCTGATAGATCACCAACCTAGGAAACACAMGAAGCTTATAGGAAGCATGTACTGACCAAACACTATGCAATCTCTGAATCCATTGGGTCTCAGCATCCAATGAAGCCCATTGAGCATTCAAAATTGGGCCTAGCACATGTCTCTGATKCAAAATGGAGTACAGTCTTCATGAATCATAATAAGCCAAAAGGGCATCCAAACCTCCATTCCCAATTGCACCAAAAGGGCCCTAGAATATCCATGTTCATCTTGAACAAATCTTCCTGTGGGATGAGTCCAATAATCTCCAAAAGAGTGAGCCGATTTGCAAAAAAAAATGCGAACTCCTAAGCCACTGAGCGCCAATCCTTCCAAGAGCGAGAATTGTCATCCCACAAGTCCCTCCAAAAAATGATCTTCTTTCTACTTAGCATCCTTGCCTAAAAGCACGGAAGATCAAATATACAAGTGTCTTATAGTTTCCAACTCCAAATCRACCTTCTAACCAAATCCCACCCACGATTCGATTGCTAGACATCTGCCAACAAACAAAACATGACACCTTCCTCCATTCTGCCCAAATACTCCTCAAAAAAAAAGATCCTGCAATTATGTGGAGCAGATTAAAAAAAACATAATCCAAACGAACCCTTGATTTTACCAACATGTTGGACTGAAAGCAATCTATGCTACAAAAAAACCTACCGAGGAGAAGAACCCTCCAGACATCTAACCACCCTCTTAGCTACCAAAATGCTTCCCTACCTCACAACATCTATTAAACCAAGGCCTCCCTCATCCTTGGACATAGCGGAGAGATCCCAAAGCACCATGGGAACAACCTAAGCCCTGCCATACTTGGCCCACAAATATGATCGCAACATCTGCTCCAGTCAACGAAACTAGACTCTGCTAGGAAGCCAATAAGACACCTAATAAATGTGAGAATCCTAGAGGATTTTGCTTGCCATAGTAAGTCTACTAGTAAAGGGAAGATCTGTATACTGCCAAAAAAGAATCTTACACTATAATCGCTCAAGACACCAATCCCACGTGCCAAATTGAATACCAAGGCATCTCACAATAACACCAGAACAAACAAAATTCCAGGTGGTTATATCTAGGCTCATCAAGACCAACCAACCAAAAGTCGGTCTTGTGTGCTAAATTTCATGCCCAGCACCCGATAATTTACTTCCTAGCAAACCCTTGTTGTAATAAACTTATTAAGCAGATTTTACTGAATAAAAGCACGGTTGAGATTTAACAATCTAAATAAATAAATCAGCGAAAGCACAACAATGAAACCATACACATTTGCACACATAATTTTCTAGGTAAAAACCCCTGGAAAAACCCCCAAGGGAAAACCAGTACTATGACGATTTTATTAATACAAAATCTGGGCTCTCGTCCTAGGATAATGGCCCACCTTAGGAAGATACAAAACAACAAAATAGCCTAGCCTATCACCCCTCAAGATCTGTCCTTCAATCTTGTTGGCTGCTACTCCTTTGCTTCCCCTTGCTCCTTTCCTTGGACCTTGCCCCTGCACACTTGGATGAAAGTCTTTCTCCACCCAATCAATGAAATCTCCTATCTCACTCTCTGTGTGTCTCTTCCTCTCACCTAGGCTGCCTTTTATAATCTTGAGTTTACCCTAGATCTCCAAAGTGATCAATGGTTGACATTAGATCTCACCTTCACTTAATGATCTAATGGCTAGGATTTAATTTAACTCACTAATCTCAAATACTAGGCATTTGACTTAAATTAAAGTTTAAACTCCATTAATTATAAAAGTACATTCACTTTAATAATCACTTAATTAAAGTGAATCTCCTAAGTCCTGAAAGGTATTAAGGACGACTTCCACATGTTACACACAACCAATGTGGAAGTACATGTCCGATGCTACAAACATCAACATTGTGATCACTGACAATAGCCCCAATGGACTCACAAAACACGGTCAAACAATCTCTAGCAACCGACATAGACTCTCGCGCAGCAATCATGGACAAAAGAGTCATCCACAAAATTATTGTTCACCATCTCATCAACCCTTGGCAAAGAAATACATCTAAGGTGACCCTGCAGGCAGGCAAACTCCAACAGATTGCATCACTTTATTAAATGGACTCTACATAAGTAATTAATTATGACTTTATTACATGACAAAAGCACATTTAACCTACATCTAATTACCATTATATCTAACTCATATAGGCTTCAAATACTATAGTGGGCATCATTGGCATTCTATGTTCATAGCATCATTACTGCTCCATTTGTGGAAAGTTTTTAAATAAGGCACAGTACTTATTAGATAACATATACCACAAATATCTAGACAATATAATAAGAAAATGGATCGAACAAAATTCTAAACATGCATCACACATCGTAAGCTGAGTGCAAATCACTGCGGCATAAATAACAGAATTTTTAAATGTATATCTTCTAAACTAACCATACTCAGATGAGAAGTCTCTACCTTCCTTCGGAAGCAAATGCCACAGACTTCTCATTTTGCAGTGTCATGGATGAAGGCAATGCAGAAATGGAGCCTATATTAGTGCCCTGATAGACTTTGTTATCCCTTCCTATACTTGGGCCCCTACCAGCACCAGCATCTGAACACATGTAACACACTAATTAACAATTGCCAATTGAAATAAGCCCCATATTTATAATACTACTTGCTCTTATTTTTCAACGTGAGCTCAAAGGATGATTATCACTCAAATAATATGGTTTATATGCAAGATATTCATAGCACTTAAACCTTTGGATCTTGAAGTGTGAGAATTAGCTTCTGAAATACATAACAGCAAATAATCAAAAGCATTTTTCTTTTTTCCACGGATATCCTTCCTAATATTTCCTTTATTCTCTAATACTTCCCTACTTTCATCAGGGATGAAGAGTTCAGATAGAACACTGCACAACAACCTATCAAAAGATAACCTTTCAAAAACAATAATAGTAATTCCTTAACTGAAACCCAATGATACGCAAAGGATGATTATCACTCATATAATATGGTTTCTATTCAAAATATTCACAGCACTTAACCCTTGGATTTTGAAGTGTGAGAATTAGCTTCAGAAATAAATGCCAGCAAATAATCAGATATTTTTCCTTTTTCCATGGATATCCTTCCTAATATTTCCAAAACCTAATGATATTCAAAGGATGACTACCACTCAAATAATATGGTTTATATTCAAAATATTCACGGCACTTAACCCTTTGAATTTTCAAGTATGAGAATTAGCTTCTGAAATACATGCCAGCAAATAATCAAAAGCATTTTTTTCTTTTCCAAATAGATATCCTTCTTAATATTTCCTTTATTCTTTAATCCTTCTACTTTCATCAGGGATGAATATTTAAGATAGAACAATGGACAACAACCCATCAAAATATAACCTTTCAAAAACAATAATGATGATTCCTTAGCCAAAACCCAATGACATTCGAAGGATGATCATCACTCAAATAATATGGTTTATATTTAAGATATTCACAGCAATTTACCCTTTCGAATTAGCTTCTGAAATACATGCCACCAAATAATCAAAAGCATTTTCCTTTTTTTCCATGGATATTCTTCCTAATATTTCCATCATTCTCTAATCCTTCTACTTTCATCAGGGATGAAGCGTTGAGATAGAACAATGGACAACAACCTCTCCAAAGATAACCGTTCAAAAACAATAATGGTGATTTCTTGGCCAAAAGCCAATGATAATTCAGCTGTTAAAAGCATAGGCAGATGTTTGAATGAGGTTAAATTCTTTCAATATTAAAAAAAAGGATGAGGTTTGTAGAAAATCCAGGTCCTATCAGCAGTCTTCTTGGTCTGTCTTTGACCAAGCTAAGACACTAAGTTTCTTGCTGTCCCAAATTTAGTTTTCTGCTGTTTTATAACAGCCAACAGTAAGTTTAGTTTAGCTGATGTGTTAT
>SNQJ01S0052912.1:0-33294 GCA_010110895.2 Picea sitchensis | reverse complement strand
TCAATGGTCTTCCTTTAACTTCTTGTATCTTTCTCTCTAAGAAAGGTTGTCCAGGAGGGAATACCTCTCATTGCTTCAAGACATCAACACTCCCTCTTAGCTAGGGAGATATTCTTCTATGATGTTCTCTTCTAGTAGTCCCAATCACACCCATCCATTTCACATGGCATGGCAAGACTACCACCATAGTCATAAGACTATGCTATGATGTTTCTCCTCTCCTAGTAGTCCCAATCACACCCATCCACTTCACATGGTATGGGCAAGACTACCACCATAGTCATAAGACTATGCTATGATGTTTCTCCTCTCCTAGTGGTCCCAATCACACCCATCCACTTCACATGGTATGGTAAAGATTACCACCATAGACATTCACACCTAGCCACTTCACATGGCTTAGGCAAGGCTACACCATGGTCCCAATCACACCTAGCCACTTCACATCGCGTAGGCAAGACCACGCTACAAGTCCCAATCACACCTAGCCACTTCACATGGCGTAGGCAAGACTTGTACCAGGCTACTCATTACTCCCTCAGTCACTTCACATGATCAATCTAGGAAACCCTTGGCCAAAGGGAGAGTATCTGTTTGTTGTAGGATAAACATCACAACTCCCTCTCAACGAGGATGGACATTCTACATCACGCCAAGCTTGTCTCTGATGTACTCATACTTCACTCTAGACAGAGGCTTGGTGAGAATGTCTGCTATCTACTCATCTGTGGATATGTATCGGAGATCGCTCCTTTCTGCACCATGTCTCGAATCAAATAGTATTTTTTCTTTGACTTGTCACGAAAGACTGAATTCTCTGAAAGCTTTACACAACTTTGATTATCAAAATATATCAAAGTTGGCTCCAACTCTAGATCAAATAACCCTGCAAGCAACTTCCGAAGCCACATTGCTTCATGGCTTGCAACACTGGCTGCTATATATTCTGCCTCTTTGAGTGCCATTGACATCTATTTTATGCTCAACCATGAGATCATACCCGATCCCAAACTGAAGCAACATCCTGATGTGTTTTTCCTGTCCACTGCACTCCCTGCCCAGTCACTAGTCAGAGTCTGTATAACCTTGCAACTTTACTTTACCGTCCAAGACATATCTGATTCCATATCCAACCGTACCACGCAGGTACCTCAACACATGCTTTGCTGCTACCAAATGTACATGTCTAGGCTCAACCATGTACTGACTCAATGTGTTCACTGCAAAGCATATATTCGGCCTGGTGTTTACCAGGTACATCAAGGATCCGATCAACTGTCTATACATCGTGGGATCAACCAACTCTGAAGAAGAATCACTCAAGAGCTTCAGATTCGTAATTGGCCATGGACTTGCAGTCCATCATCCCAAATCTCTGCAAAATCTCAATTGTATACTTTCCTTGGCTATGGAAGATCTCATTTGGTCTTTGCCACACTTCTAATCCCAAGAAATAGTGCATCAAACCAAGATCCTTGATTTCAAACTCTGAAGTAAGCTCCCTCTTGCACCCATCTATGAACTTCTCATCCCCTATAAGAAACAGGTCATCCACATATAGTACCAATATCAAGGGGCAACCATCTTCAACCTTGTAGTAAATATTGGGATCTGCATCACTCTTGGTAAACCCCAAGCTCATCAAATAAATGTCTATTATGGCATACCATGCCCTGGGTGCATGGTTAAGCCCATACAAAGCTTTCTTCAATTTACAAACATGGGACTCCTTCCCATAGATCACAGAACCTTGTGATTATTCTATGTACACTTCTTCTAGTTGCTGGAGCAAATGTCTCATCATAATCTTCTCCCTCTTTCTGGGAGAATCCTCTAGCCACAAATCTAGCTTTGTACTTCTCTATGCTTCCATTTGTAGCATGTTTGATCTTATAGATCCACTTGGAAGTCACTATCGACTTCCCTTCTGGTCTCGAAACCACTTCCCACGCATTATTCTTCATGATGGATTGGTACTCTTCCATCATAGCATCCTTCCACACTTGTTTCTTTGCAGCTTCCTCGTAAGCGGAAGGTTCTCAATCAATGATCTTACTCATCAACGCCACATAGTTGGAAAACTTGTGTGGTCTCTTGCTCTCTCTGGAACTTGACTCCCTCTAAATCTGTACAATCTTTGGAGCCATCTGCTCCCTCTGCATCTGTTGACTTCCTCTGAAGTCAAATCTCCTATGAACTATCCTAGGAGGTTGCTCCTCCTTACTGGATCCTAAGGACTGACTCCCTCTGAACTTTGGCTCCCTCTGAGTTGGTACTTGGTGGGGCCATCTGCCTCACCAATAATGGAGCCACCTACTCCTCCTCATAACCGTGACTCTATGTAACTCGAGAAACTCTGAGTATCACGAAGTACTGCATGTCTCACTACATCTTGCAAAGTATCACGAAGCCATGCTGGCCTCTACCTAGTCACTGCCACGTCTCTGGGTTGATCCACTAGCCCTTCTGGCTTTACTGACTCTTCCTAATAATCTAAAGAGTGAACAATTGAACTATACGATCATCCTACGAAACCTTCTTCTCCTCACTATCAATCTCTATGTGGAACACTCTGTATCCCACAAAAATATCCTTCTTTCCAGAAGGTTCTAACTTCGTCCTTTTTTCCTTCAGTATATGGGATGTATATTGTCATATATACAACTCCATGTCTGGATAGTTTGATCCATGTCTCAAACTAGAGACCATCTAATCTGTTGCCAGCTGCAACCATCACTATAGCTCCCTATCAGAGCTATCACTTGTGACCATCCCGAAACAGGAACAAGAACAAAAAACAAGGACAACACTTTTCTAGTGTTGTGACCAATTATTCCTCCACAATAACCTGCTTGAAACAAAACAAGAACATCTCCATGGTAACTTCCATGAAATTTACAAGGTAACATGCCTAGGACCAAGATAACAACCAAGAACATCTCCTAAAAGAGATCAATTTCATCTTGTAAATAAGTGCATCATTAGTACTAAACGGTGAGCATTTACATAATGATCAATGTACTAACAATACTCAAATGTTACAAAACATTTGATAGCAAAAGTACTCGGTAGTAATAGAACTCTAAAGATTGATGTCCCATTTACAGCATTTACTTAAGATGCAGCAATATAAAATATCAAACCTGATATGCAAACCTGGAGTCTTGTTGTTGTTGTTCCATTTGATTTCGAGTTGTCATATATTGTAGGAGACATCATCATTGTTGCCTCCAACTCTTGAGCTTCCTCTGAGTGTACTAGATCTATGATCCTTTTGGACCTACTATCACTGCTTGAACAAATGTCCTTTTGCCAAGTGTACATCTCCTGCAAACACCCTCATGATATAACTTATATACAAGTGCATACATCTGAAATTTGTAGCACCATCCAACTTGTCTTCTAATCTCAAGGTTTGCGCAACTGGCAACTGCAACTATAACTACAACTGCAACTGGCAACTGCAACTGTAACTGCCAGTTGCAACTGCAACTGCAACTGTAATGAGAAATTTCAACTTTCACCAAGTTGTAATCTGAGACCACCAGGAGGTGCGCTAGGCTAGGGCGAGTTGTCCTATGGCAAAATTAATCTCAACATCCTCCAATAAATTGCTCAATGAGGTTGACAAGTTCAGATCTGTGTAGCGACAAATTTCATGTGCAACAGCAAATCACAACAATGTATGATCTTCCTTCCAGTGATTACATTGTTCTGAAGGTAACCCACTCTAATTCCATGTTAGATTTTCTTAAATTTTCAGTAGCAATAGATTTACCAGAGTACTTTGATCTTCTTTTAACATTCAACAATCATATACTAAAAAATATAGGCGGGATCTAGAAGCAGATAGACAAGTACAAGAAGACACAAAGATTTATCCTGGGAAAACCCCAAACTCGGGGAAAAACCCAGCCAACTTTTATTAGAGAGAATCTTTCTGATAATACAATACAACCATGAACAAACTCTATTCACAAGAGCAAAACTAGTAATGAAGAAACCCTGATACAAGAACTTATCTCTTTTCCTTGTCAAACCCTAGCGAGGGTAGCTAAGCCACCACACAATACTAGAGCAACTCTTCTAGAGATAGCACATAAGAGAAATCACCAAGAGTCACCAAGAAACCCCAGTTGCAGCGTCTCTTAGGGTTGTCTCAGACTTGTGCCTCCTTTTCCTTGCTAAGATGATGAGTGTGTGTTGAAATGAGCAAGGCGTCACCTTTATTTATACTAGTTCAGTCACTTAGTTGGGGTTGACTTCTCTTCCTGGAAATTCTATTTCCACTTTATTATTTTCCTGTGGGATGACTTCTCTTCTTGGAAATTCTATTTCCACTTTATTATTTTCCTGTGGGTCGACTTCTCTTCCAGGGTGTTCTTCAACTGTTCAAAGGTCTTCCTTTGACTTCTTGGAATCTTCTTCTCCAAGAAAAGTTGTCCAGAAGGGAATACCTCTCGTTGCTACAAAACATCAACAGGACTTTGGAAAGATCTATAAAGGCACATTTCTCAATAACTAGCATCCACTACTAATGGGTAAGTTATACCAATTTACCAGTTCAACCAGCCTCCTAACATCTCATCCCACAAGTCTCCCCAGGAATTAAAATCTTTCTACCAAAACTACTTTCTACAAGATACGAAACAAAACCAATCTGATCCCTATTAGAGCAGAAAGTCCATATGGAACCTACTGTCAAATCCCAGTTCTCTTCAGCCTATCAAAGTCCCAATACAGTTCCCTAAAAACTGTCTGCCATGCCTACCAATTACTATTGAGGATCACTAACCCCAGAATCCTGAAAGCACTAACTCCTCCCACCACATCAATAAGGATGGCATTCTCAATGGAATGGCAAACAAGAATCTTCCAATGTACATCACCAGACATCACCCTTATTATACATTTAGCTGTCAAAATTGTCCCTTGAGTGCATGTATAAATCAAGCCAAGCCATCCTACCTCCCTAGGCAATGTACAACGATCTGGCCCAACACGCAGGAGACTCTTCCTCCCTTGCTACTTGGTATGAGAGAAATGAGAATTTATGATCAAACATTAGAGTGTAATCACCCTTAGGACTCACTAAGTGAATGGAATAAGATTCAGGAGGGAACTTTTATTAAATTCTTGGAATGATTACGAAAAGATGTGAGGATGTATTTATGGGATAGCCTCTTACAAGTGTCTATATTATAGAGCTTCTCCCTTCTCCCCTCGACCTCCTACCATATCATTCAGGATAGCATCCTTGATGGAATGGAAAACAAGAATCTGCCAATATACATCACCATACATCACCCTTACTAAACATTTAGTTGTTAAAGTTGTCCCTTGAGTGCAAGTATCAATCAAGCCTAGCAATCCTACCTCCCTAGGCAATGTACAACAATCTTGCCCAACAAGCAAGAGACCCTTCCTCCCTCCCTACTTGGTATCAAAGAGATGAGAAGCTAAGATCAAACATTAGAGTGTAATCACCCTTAGGACTCATGAAGAGAATGGAATGAGATTCTTGAGAGGACTTCTATTAAATTCTTTGAATGTTTACAACAAGATGTGAGGATGTATATATGGGCCGCCTCTTACACAACAAATACAAAATAGGACTCAGATATGATAAGGAAGTTACCTTTCATAATCCCGACTATTCCAGACTAATCCTCTTCCAAAGCGCAAGATTCCTTCAAGGAGATTCCACTTCACCTGTTGCAGTTCAAAATCTGAATGCTAAGTGCCAACATTGTCATCAAGTTGGTCACATGGAGAATCAATGTTTTGATCTCCATCCTCGTCTTCATTGTGGGAAGACAAATCATCATTCAGATAGATGTAAAAAGAGAAAGAAGGTTAAAAAGAAAACAATCAAGAATCAACAAGTCAAGAAGTTGCATAAGCCTTACTGTCGAGTTCAGACACAGGTAAAGACATATTTGCATAAAGAAGCTACAAAAACAGATAAAATTCAAACAATTGTTGCAGATGATGTTTTTGGGCATGATTGGGGCCCATTCTAAAAAATGAAAATTGAAGTACATAGACAAAATGGTACTCTTTTGACCTCGAGGAGGGGAGCAAATTGATGAAATCAAAATGGTTAGTGGTCAACCAAAACCATCAGATACATAGTATCAAGTTAAAATGGTTAGTGGTCAACCAAAACCACCACTTTAATGAAATCAAAATGGTCAGTGGTCAATGGTCAACCAAAAACCACCAAATACAATTGTAGAACAGAAGAATCCAAAAGCTCAAGCTTGGATCCCTTCAACAATTTTCTCTCATTGCACCTAACAGGCAGGAATATCAATGATGATAGTCAAGCTTCAAGGTTAGAAGTCCTATCAATCACAAAGATCAATCAGAATTTGGGAATTCCAACATAGCAACTGGTCTCCTCGACTATTCATTGGGATGTTGTTAGACACCTAATTGTGTCTAAATTCAAAGAGAGCTTTGATGATCCTATTTGTTCATTGACAGCAGAATGGTTTTCCTATTTGTTCACCAAATAGCAAAAGATGCCAGTTTCTTCTAGCCAAACTACTTGGCAAATGATCAAGTAATCAGGGAATGTTCAAATATGGCAGTTGTTCACTTCCATAAATTTTGCTCTCTTTCAAAGTTCATTTCAGATGAACCATTCAGCATCCATATTGGCGGTTATTCAAGCATATCTTCATCAAAGCTCAGTTGAGAAGTTTTAGATTGAAGACTAAAAAGATACCAGTTTATGCATTGGTTCATGTTGTCTTACTAGTATAATTATTTAAACTTGTGATTAAGGGGGAGGAGTGTTAGACTGAGTCCCTAGACAATCACAAATACCGAGACCACATTCTTATGAGATGTCATCCTTATTTACTAATGAGGTGTCGCCATTATCCATTGATGAGTTGTTAGTGACATCTAGATCTGGAAGTGATCAAATCCATGTACTATAAATTTATATCATGAGATGAATACATATGTAAAATATGGCTTAAATCCTTTTCCGCCAAGTTCTTGTCTCGTCTTGCTAGTGTTCTATTTCTTAACAGTCCACTATCACTGTTGTTTTGTTTATATTTCATAGCAACCCTAAGGCTGAAAGAATCAAGGTTAAGATGCCAAAAACCTCTAAGATAGAGGTGAATTTTTTATTTTGCATTAAAAGTAGAATCTAACCAAAATTGAGTTGCCAATTAGTACATATATACTGGGGTGTTCTTGTATCCCTCAAGAACGATGCTAGGGAATTCCAAGACTCCCCCCAAGAATCACCAACTTCCTCGCGATCGTTCACTGTCATGCTAGTGGATTGTTGAAGAAACAATTTCTTGGGTGCATCATCCTTTTTGATCAGCTAAATTGGTGGGCTACTGGAGAGGCAAATTCTCAAGCCCATTTCTGCTGAGGGGTCAAGTCCACCTTATCAACTACTAAATGGCCACCACCTAGCTTGTTAGATTTAACAGATTTTATGAGCATGTAACAACCTGCAGAGTCAGGAAGACTACATAGCCTATTTGTCTATTGAATTTATAAGTTAATAATGCTCATAATTATTGGTGCATAATCATATCAAAATTATTTAATTTATTGTGCACAGGCAAATAAATTAATTATGCATAATAAATAAATTGTAATTATCCATTGCATGGATAAATCCCAAGTTTAAGTAATCTTAACTTGGAGAATCTTTGAGTTATTGGCTTAGTGAACTAGAAATAAAAGAGCAGTTTGCACAGAAGCATCTACTCTTTAAATAAAGGACCTTGGTCCTCATTGTACATGAAGAAGGAAATTGAGAGAAATAATTAAGCATTGCCCATTGCTTCATGGATGTTTCCCTTTTGAGGGTTTAATCACATACATCCTGTGTCAATTTGTGTGTTTGTTGCTTTGATATGATCCTATGGCAATGTGCATTTTCTCACGTGGTATTCGAGTGGTTTAGAGCAAACTTTGATTCTTGATTAGGCTAGATCGTCAATCTTTTTTCAAACGGGTTACATGGGCACTTCTCAAATCAACACAGTTCAGTGGATTTTTTGAGCAATTTGACAATATGGTTGCATTCGAAGTGGCCAAATTACCTGAAATTACTTCTTGTTTCATAGAAATCAACCTCCATATGCTACAAATCTGAATATTCTCGAATCTCTCCAACATATGCTTTGCGACTCTTGCTTTTTAAATTAAAACTTTAAGAAATTATTTTTTTTAAAAGATAGATCTGTTATATTTATCTAACTCGGCACATGAAATTATAGCCAGTAATTTACTAAACACAGAAATATATGCTTGCTTGTTGGAGATTTGCAACTTCGAGCGTCAGTCTCCACAAGAAAGTACAAAAAGACCCATCTATACCATTACAAGAAGCCCCAGGAAGAAGTTGAAGACCCAGGAAGAGAAGTCAACCCCACGAGAAAACAACAAAATAATTGAAGGCCCAGAAACAAGAAGTCGGCCCCAGACTGGTGCCCAGATTAGTATAAATACAGGATTGGCTCATTTCATTTGGACAGTCAAACAGTTCTCCTTTCTGCAGTACGCACAAGGCAGTTGCAGCTGCAGTTTTGGTAGTTTTGCTATTTTTGGGTTATTGGTTATCTTGGAGAGTGCACCACACTTGGAGAAAGCTCTTGCTTGGTTATTCTTGGTCATATTATTGAGGAGCTAGGTCTTGGTGATGCTAGCCTTGGGGAGGATCTTCTCTGTATGGAATTTTGGCTATTGATGGTGATGTACTGGTAATATCTTGGACTGAATTCTTCTAGAGAAAGGTTGTTGGGTTTTCTCCCAAGGTTGGGTTTCCCATGATAAACTCTTGTGTTCTTGTGTCTACTGTGCATGGTTAATATTTCTAGATCTTGTTTTTTCCGCTGCATTGTTATAGTTGAGATTTTCAGTGTATAGTTATTCTATGATAACTGATGTATGAAAGTGAATCTTGTTATTAATCATAAGGCAATAACTATCAGATCTGAGAATCATATAAACATCAACATTGCTGATATAATTCTGGAAATTATGCTAATAACCTACAGCTGAGTTATAAAACAACAAAATGACAACGGAAGCATACAGAGAACCAAGCATAAAAATAAAACAACACCAAATGTTACCCTGGAAACTCCAGTGTGGGGAAAACCAGCTAAGAGGGGGCTTTATTATGGGCTTTCAACGGAATAATTTACAGCAGTTGATCTTGGAGATTTCTTACAGCCATAAACTGAACTTTTCCCTTGACTGTATGGCCTGCTTTGCATGAGGATTTAACCCAGCAAAATCATCAAACACTGTTGTCACTGTACAGCCACAAATTCGGCATGTTCCTGGCTGTCTGTATGGCCTGAGTACGGCCTGCTCAGTTGCTAGAAGGTACAGCCAAGTTCTGATCATCATGTTTGAGGCTATACAGCCCTAACATGCCCTCCTTCAGCATTGTACGACTTGGTTCTGGTATGGCCTGAAGCTGGCAGCCTGGTATGGCCTGTCCTTGGCCTCCTCCTTGCTGCCTCAAGCTCCAGAATTTTCCCTTACCCTGATGTTCAACTTATCACAAGTTGCCCCTCTCTTCCCCAGCCCAAAACTAGCCCAAGCTCCCTCTTCTCACTTGCTCAATCTTCACAAATGGGAATGGTGTCCAACTCCACCCTCAGCCTCTCCTTTTATCTTTCTCCCAGCCTCCATTTGCCTTGAGATGGGTGCCCATCCTTGGGCCTCAATGGCTGAGATTGGGGCTGCCACCTTTGGGCTGGACCCCACTCTCCACTAAGTGGTACGCCCCCATTTGGACAAGGTCCCACACTCCACTAGCAGCCTCCTTCATGAGGTGTACCCTCTCTCCTTGGGGCCCCACATTCCACTCAAGGTAAAATTTTGTTGCAAGCCTAAGTTAGACTTAGGCTGAGATAAAAGAAGTTGATCTGGGTGAATTTAAGTGTCCATTAGCTAGCCTAGGACACATAGGCATAGCTGAGACACCAACCGAGCTACAAAATCTAGCACTCCCTCTTAGCGAGGGAGGTGTCTCCACCTAGATCAATCTCTGATCCCATCAAGCCTCTTGCTGATGTAGCTGCTCCCTCTAAAATGGAAGACATCCCTGCTACCTTTGTTGCACTCTGATCTGATGTCCTGCTCGGCTCCTCCATCAATGTCAAGTCATACCAACTGACTTTCTTCGACACTGATCTCTGATCCAAGATCCACCTGGACCCACCTACAGGTTGTCCCAGCACCCTGTACATCAGACCTTGCCTGATACCAAGCCTCATTGTTGCATCCAAGGCCACTCCCTCTGCCCATATGAGCACTTATCCATCATCGAACATCATTGCATACCCCATATCCTCCAGAGCTAACACAGAGAGCAGATTAACCTTCAGCTCTGGTACATACATCACCTCATCCACCTCCAAAGACACTCTGGACTCTAGCTGGAATATGACGCATCCAACCCCCCTCACTACATGCCTGGTGCGCGCCCCACTCTTCACATGGCAGTATGAGCTCATCTCTGAAACACTAAGGAACACCTACTTCATTCCTGTCATATGACAAGACGACCCGTTGTCCACGAACCATGCCCCACTGTCCTCCAACTCAGCCAATCTATTGTTGCTAGAAAGAGTGGAAACTAGATAAAATTCATCCTTGAATTTTTCTGCAAAAGCATCCATTTTAGTAGATTTTGTGGTTGCTACCTCCGACTCCTTCTTCTTCTTCTTCTTGGGACACTAGATGGCACAGTGGCCGGTCTTGTGACATGCAAAGCATCTCACTTTGCTCATGTCCCTGGAGCCTCCTGCTCCACTGCTCTTCTTTGCATGAAGAGCCACATTCTCCTCCTCCTCACTCTTTGGTTGGCTAGCCTGAGTGGCATCAAGTCTTGTCTCCTCCTGTGTGAAGTCATCCCACAATCTCTCCCAATCAGGGAGCTTCTCCCGAGCCACCACTCCACGGACAAATACTTCCCACTGTTTGGTGAAGCCATTTAAAGTTGTCCCTCACCAACTCAGTCTTGTCCACTGCTTCTCCCACAACTGCCATTTCATCTCTAATCTGAGTGAACTTTGTGAGGTAGGTGACCATCAACTCTCCCTTGGTCGTCTTCGTGCTTCTCAGCTTCTCTCTGAGTAGCATCTTCCTACTCTGGTTATTAGATTGGTACAGCTTCACCAGGGCATCCCACATTTCCTTGGTTGTCTTCTTGCTAGTCAGATGTGGGATAATGTGGTCTTTAACTCCATCCACAATAATCCTCCTAGCCTTCACATCCTTCTTGAGGAAATCAGGTTGTTGTGTTGGGTCTGTTGGTAGTAAAGCTTTCCCTTCAGCAATCTCCCACAAACCCTTTTCCTCCAGCAGCAATGCCATCCTCCCTCTCCAAGGACTGAAGTTTGAGGCGCCCACTAGCCTGTCTTCATACCTTAGGCATGTCATTTGAGTCAGTTCCTTTGGCTGCCCCACTTTCTCTGGTCACACATCCCACTTGTTGATTTACCCTTCTTGGTCTGCACAGCAAGAACTTTAGCTAGTTCTGTACTCATAGGTTGAGCTCTGATACCATGTTATTTTTACCTAACTCAACACATGAAATTATAGCCAGTAATTTACTAAACACGGAAATATATGTTTGTTGATATAATTCTAGAAATTACACTAATAACCTACAACTGAGTTATAAAACAGCAAAATGACAGCGGAAGCATACACAGAACCAAGCATAAAAATAAGACAACACCAAATGTTACCCTGGAAACCCCAATGTGGGGAAAACCAGCTAAGAGGGGGCTTTATTATGGGATTCCAGAGGAATAATTTACAGTAGTTAAACTCAAAAATTTCTTACAGCCATAAACTGAACTTTTCCCTTGAATGTCCGGCATGCTTTGCTTGAGGATTTAACCCAACAAAATCAGCAAACATTGTTGTCACTATACAGCCACAAATTCGGCATGTTCCTGGATGTTCGTACAGCTTGAGTACGGCCTGCTTAGCTATTGGAAGGTACAGCCAAGTTCTGGCTATCCTGTTTGAGGTTGTACGGCCCTAACACGCCCTCCTTCAACGTTGTATGACCTGGTTCTAGTATGGCTTGAAGCTAGCAACCTGGTATGGCCTGTCCTTGGTCTACTCCTTGCTGCCTCAAGCTTCAAAATTCACCCTTACCCTGTTGTTCAACTTATCACAAGTTGCCCCTCTCTTCCTCAACCCAAAACTAGCCCAACCTCCCTCTTCTTCTCAGTTGCTAAATCTTCACAAATGAGAATGGTGTCCAACTCCACCCTCAGCCTTTCCTTTTATCTTTCTCCCGGCCTCCAATTGCCTTAAGATGTGTGCCCAGCCTTGGGCCTCAATGGTTGAGATTGGGGCTGCCACCTTTGGGTTGGATCCCACTCTCAACTAAGTGGTGCACCCCCCTTTGGACAGGGTTCCAAACTCCACTGGCAGCCTCCTTCATAAGGTTCGCCCTCTCTCCTTGGGCCCCACATTCCACTCAAGGTAAAATTTTGATGCAAGCCTAAGTTAGACTTAGGATGTGATAAAAGAAGTTGATCTAGGAGAATTTAAGTGTCCATTGGCTAGCCAAGGACACATAGGCATAGCTGAGACACCAACCGAGCTACAAAATCTAACAAGATCAACGTTGTTCTAGTTTTTCTGACAATTTTTTTTCTTGGAACCCAGCATTGAATTTTATTTTTTCCAGGGCCTGGTTGTTTTATGATGTGTACCTTTGCTTTCCCCCTTAGGTAGTGCCTTTGGTTTTACCTCAAGCATGTTCTCCAACACTATGTAGCTCTTAACACGAGCCGACTCCCACCTTGAGCCACACTCTTACCCCGCACCCTACTCCTTGGGACACATTACCTTGTTCAGCGACGCATATACTCCCCACTAGCCAAAACCACAAATGCTCCTCCACCTACGCACCTGCCTCCCCTTTTGCATTGCCTTGTCACCCATTGGACAACATTGCCACCTTCATCAACCCACTAGCCTAACACACTATGGCCCCTCACCCCATACCATGTGGCCTGTCGCCCACTACCATAGGACCCCGCCCTTTTGTTATAGATTATGATCATTCCCACCACTCCTACAGTCGCATGGACCTACTCCTTGCTCAGTCAAAAGCCCCTCCACATCAACTACCATGTAATCCACAAGTCAGCCCACCACGTGGTCTGCCACTTATGCAATGCCACTGCCACACAAAGCAAGTTCAATGATACTACAATCAACACAACCACATCAGCACTTGTTGCCCAATCAGACTACACAATCAACAACATGTGGCCCATTTAAACAATGCCACATGGCACTTCAAACCCCCCTAAGGGATTCATCTTTAAATTTTGGATGTAAAATTTAAACTGAGATATCTTAGCCATATATACTCATATTTAGGTGTTGTTTTTTTCACGCTATGTATTTTCCATTGATCTTCATATTGGTGCAGGTGATTTCAATATTTTTTGCAATCTGATGCAACAAAATTGATTTTTTGATAGACATGCTGGGATCATCCTCATTTTTGCAACTTTCCACGGCCATATCTTTTTCATACGAACTCTTTTTTGAGTCTCGTTTTTTGAATTTGGCTAATTTTTCAAGATATACATAGGGGTACAACAGATTATCTTAGTTGATTTTGCATTCTATTTTCTAATTTTGCAAAAATGGCTTCTCATGAGATTTGATTAACAAGCACAAGCTATTATTCCTAGAAATCCTACATGGAGGATCTACTCAAGTGTAAAGGGTCATATCGAATCAATGTTGGGAAAGATGCGGCCCCATTGGCCGTCGATAAATGTGAAAAATGGCTAAATCATAATGATGAAGCCAGAGGTCTTACTGGCATGCCAATCTCTAAAGATCTAGAATTTCGTATTCAATCCCTTAACACACCACAAGAAGCATGGGTGAAGCATTCGATATGTGATCTCTTATGACTTAGTCTCGTGATGATAGTAAATGACCTATGACTCTCATTTGTGAACACAATTTATGATCCGTCTTGTCACTGGATGCGCATTTTCTTGATATAATGTTATGAGACTCATGGTGACTTTGAACACTTATGTTACATTGTGATGAAGATTTATGGTGCAGTGTTTATTGAGTGAGGCTTTATTTCACTTTCCAAACAAAATATTGAACAAGCATACTTGTCTAATATTAAACTCATTGGATTCTTGTTCATAAATGGTGATTTGATCTACCTATTCACACACTTAAGCCTGTTTGGTATTCTTGGAAAGTAGGTAGTGTTAGTTCGCCTAGATCTTAGTCAAATCAAGTTAGGAAAACTCCCCCTTCTATACAACGATTCTAGCTTGATTAACCTTAGCGATACCCCCTTAGGTTAGGAAATCCCTTCTCTTAGACTTAAAGAGAGAGGCAAGGCCACTGAGTTGATAGTGGGTGGCTTGCCTAGTAGTTGCTCCTAGGATCTCCTACAAAATTTAGGACTTTCCCTTTAGGGAGAGTTCAAGCAATAACATTTTGGCGTCATTGTCAGGAAAAAATTCCATTCCCCGAGTTAGGAATTCTTAAGATTCAAATTTGATGAGCTCTGGATAGTTTTGACAAACCTTTGGAAGCTTATCTAGCGACTCCATTGAGGGGAAGAAGCTCATTTACCTTGTAATTTTTTAAGGCTTGTTGCTTGTGGGGTGAAACAAGTAGCATTGTATTGGCATTGAGATTTCACTTGGGCGACTCCACTCTTGTCTTCTCATGTTAAAATGGGGTTTCACAAGTTCTTTCCTTGCTTTGATTTTGGAGAAATTGTGGGTTATCCAAATGAAATCCCTCTAACATGGAGAATGAATATTCCAAAATTTGACGATGATTTCTTTCATGCTGCTCAACACATTATGTCATTCATGGAATATGTTGTGAAGCTTGACGTAATACATGAAGATATATGGATCATACTATTTTTTATCTCTTTGGATGGGAGGCAAAAAGCTTGGGTAAGAAATTGCATTGCTCCTAAGACAATATCATCCTATGCAGACTTTCTCAAAATCTTCTTCAAGAATTGGGGTCCTCCCTCGCAAAGGTATGAAGATGTTTTTGGAAGCATCATAGCAGCCCTACAAGAATATGAACAAGATAAAATTATTGAAACCATTGAAGACCATGAGATTAAACAAACAACTTATAATCCCATGGAAAGTCAATCACTTGAAAAAGGTGTAGGTGAGGAGTATTCGTATGGTCCCCCTGAAGAACAAAAGTCACCCTGTGAACACATTGAAGAAAATCCATCCACCAACGAAGAACAGAAGAACAGATGGGAGACGTAGATTATTGGATTGAAGTGTTCCGTGAAAGGAAAAGAGAAATAGATGATTTATTCCTTGTGCTTCAAAGAAGTCCTTCTTTAGAGTTGGGGGCTGAAATAAGCAAGAAAATAGCAGAAAATAATGCCCTTTTGAACTCATTAGAGAAACAAGAGTCTATAATTACAACTCATGAGCAAGATGTTTCCACTTTGTCACCAATAGAAGATCAAGAATATGAAAGGAACATAGATGAAGGATTTTCTCACGACATTTTAGAAGGACGAGAAAAATCATTTGACAAACATATTGACGAGGAACACAACTTCAATGGTGACCAAGTCTACGAGGGATACATGGATGAAGAGGAAGATCATGAACCCATCAAGGAGGAAAGGGAAGATCAAGATCGAGTTTTGAGTAAATGTCTTGATGATGACAACAACCAAGTCTTTGTCCTCCCTTCACATGAAGATGATGACATGATGCATTGTAACCCTTATCAAAATTTGGAACCTTATGATCCATGTTATCCCTGATTTTTAGGGATAACCAGGAGATCATGTCTTGAGGCCCACAGTTCCTAGACATGGAGTAACGTGAGCAGGATTGACCCAAGCATAGCCCTAGAGGGCCCATCCTTTTCTTCTCTCATCAGATTCGTCTTGTCAGCAGCAACAGCATCCATCACCTTCGGCTTGGTCTTGTATCGAAGGAGGTTCTTGCTCCATGAGGTAATTGGTCCAGGTATCATGGTATGTGTCACTTTTGATCATTAAAACCTTTGAATATATGCATCAGATTCCTTTTATCTCTAACAACCGCTTGGATCTTACATTAGCCCACTTGACCATGCTCTGGGAGATTGACAGGGTATCCTAGCAAGCCTGTGCCCATGGGTCTGGGTTTGCCACTGGGGGATTTCTGAAAATCCATCGTCCGCTCCCTTCATAGCACCACTATTTCATCTTATCTCCCGCTCACCTGTCCCATTCCCCTTGTTCGGGCATTAGGTTGACCTGTTTGTAGGATTGCACCTTATCTCGTGGGAAGAAGGGGCTAAAGGCCCAAAAGGTAAAAGCAGCTGGTAAAAGATAAAAGCCTGAAAATAAAACCTCGAGATGCTTCGCCCAGGGATCCCCGAGAAGGCAATAAAAAGCCTCTTAGTAAGAAATAAGAGGGACCCGGAAAATAACAAACAAGACCTAGTCAAGAGGACTCCGCTTGTAGGATCGTAACCTTATCTCAGAAGAAGGGCTATTCAAAAGGTAAAAGTACCGGTAAAAGATAAAAGCCCGAAATAAACCTCGAGATGCTTCACCTGTATCCCCGAGAAGGTAATAAAAGCCCTTAGTAAGAAATAAGAGGGACCCTGGAAAATAACAAACAAGACCTAGTCAAGAGGATAGGGTCTCATCAGAGCCAACCTATTAGGTTCATGGGCACCTAACAATATTACATTGCCACCATCCGGGTTACTTCACTGTGGCGCTGACCTTGGTTGCATGGCCATGAAAGGGGGTCTCTTCACGAGTCAGCCTTCTCATTTTCCTGAAAGTACTTGTGGGTAACATCACACTGGTCACCATGCCAAGGCGCTAGTCCCTGTCCTCTGGTTAGCCCTTGAATAAAAAGAAAAAGAAGAAGAAAAAGCAAATAAAAGAAAAGAATAAAGGCAAGAACGGGCTTGGAAAAATTGCATCCATGACAGGTACAGCTCACCTTCTACAAAGACACCCACAGATAACATCATGCATCCCTGGCTCTCACTTCACTCACGTGTCTAGACATCCCCTAGCCACATCACCTCACTTACATGGCTTGGATGAAACCTTCCTGGAAACCTCCCCTTTCTTGTGGATACTAGCCCAATAGGACGTCTTGTCTTTTTCTCCAGTCTTGTATTGTAGGTTTTTGTAGTGTCTTTGAGCTATTGACTGATTTATTAGGGTCTTATGCATATGTTTGATAATATTGATGATGAAACGTGATTAACATTGCTTTGATCCCTGCGACTAATGAGCCCATGGAGGGCGTAGCCTTTAATGTGCAGGACCATGCCCGACGAACAAGTACCATTTGGACCGGTACACATGGGGAGATGATCAGTTCGAACCTCCATGGGGCTGAAGAGCCCACCAGATGGATGTTGAGACCCTATCAGGGGGCAGAGACAGGACAGTGGTTGATCAGGGTCTTGCACCGGAGAAGAAGAGGACGTTCCATCAGAGGCACTTTGGCAGAGCCCGACCTAGGGGGAATGACCCCTTTTCAGTGGAACGTTGTCTTTGGAAGGCTCTGGACGCCCCCATCCTCACCATGACGTCATCCAACTTCATGGACATTCATGGAGGCAGACTGGGCAGCAGTGGCATGTGTGGCATGTTGGAGAGGCCCCTAGGGGGCTAACGTTTTGCTCCTGGATGTCTCATCTGCCCTAAAAGGGGCTAGCGCCTCCCTTGAAGAGGCTTTTACCTTTTTTACAGCTCAGTTAGGGTTTTAATTTGACAATTTAATGTAAACAGTATTGTGGTCCTGTCAACCATTTTATGACCTAAAAGTTAATTAAGGTCATTGATACACTATATATTGAGGAGTTTAGCCTCATTTTAAACAAGACATCACTCACTCATTAGTGAGGCCTGATTTTTGCGCCCTACTTGGATAATTTTCTGGTTTAGTACTTGTTGAAGGAAGGCATTTCTTGGCATTTTTAGCATTTCTCTTGAAGGAAGGTTTACAACTAGGGTTTGCATGCTATTTCATGGTGATATGTAAGTGTTTTTTCTGCAAAACTTCTTGATTGAATGTTGTAGTCTTATATTCTTGCATATGTTTATAATTTGTTGATCAAAAACCCTAGGTAACAAGCACACAAGTAGGTCCTTGTTTCATGTCCCCTAAAAGAGAAATTTTCAGCCATTGAAGAAGGAAGGAAGAGCCTAGCCATAGCTACACTCTTATTGCTTCTTCTCCCTAAGCTAGTCGTACTCTTTGAAGTCAAGAAGGAGGAGACGTCCCAGGTCTAGGTTATCTACACCTAGGGCCGTCCTGCTTCTAGGGTTTGGTGATAGAGCCTTGCTATAGCAACACTCTCCCTCACTACACTCTCTAGTCTTGATTTATCTTTCATCCTATCCGTTTTGCCAAGTTAACCTAAGGAAGGAGGAGAGAGCACGAGGCCTTGCTTTAGCAACACCGGAGTGAGCCTCTCTCCCCTAGGGTTTTGATTCTGAGGCCCTGCCATAGCAGCACTTCAAAACCCTTCCCTCTAGTCCTTAGTCTTCTTCCTTCAACCCTTGCGTCCTCTTCTAAATTGACTCCATTAACCCTTAGGCACTGATCTTGGATCTCCAGCGTTGAAGTGAAAGTGATCAAACAACTCTCAAAACCTTTGCTAAATTGAAACCCTAACTAACTACTAACCCTAAGAAGGCTGACGTCACCCTTGGTTACTTCATCTTGACGCAGCAATATTCCTTTTATAGGCAATTGGATGGTGTTTAAAGCATTTATTGAATGAGGGATTGATTGGATACATTGATTGCTACATCATCTTGATATTTATTGGTGGAGTGATATTATTTCATTGTTGTATTAACAAACATTGATTTCGTCAATATTTATTGTTATAATTGCTTATATATCGATATCAGATAGTCTTATGAAGTACTAACCCATTGAATCATAGCTTGCATATATCGATTTGTTGTTGCTTTGTTCTGGGCAAGTGTTCTTCTTTGGGCCTTCACTTCATTATTGGTTGTTTAGCCGAGACTATATGTTTTGGTGGTGACCTGTGAAGGGGGAACTTTACTTTTGACTTTTCAACCTTTGCCTCTTCAAAACTCCAGGTTACCGGGGACATCTCCCCTGGGCCTAACCTCCCTAAAGAGAAAGAACCTCCCCATCATGGTGACATTGGGTGGGATAGGTTCCTGTTACGCCAGTTTGGCCTTCTATCTTACAGCCATTTGACCTAGCTACAAACTGTGCGATAACAATCCATATTTTGATAATTCTGAAAGGGTAAACTTTGAAGAAATATACACAAATTTTCCCTCATGCCATGAAGACCTTGATGACCTGGGTACTAAAAACCTTATTGACCTTTTCCACATTGGAAGATCTAAGTGGGATATAAATTGTTTCTACTTTGAAGGTGATCCCATTTATGATATTGATTCGAAGGATGAAGATGAGATTGATGAGCCTGGGCTTTATGAACAATCTCACTTAGGGAGTTTTCTTGAGGAAGTGGATGATATAAATCTTGAAAAAAATGAAGTAGAATGGTTACTAAAGGATTTACTTGCTCCTTTGGATTTCTCAGGAAATCAAGGGTATCCAAATAATTATCAAGATTGGAGAGATAAACTACCAAGAATCCATGGACTTAGTGATTCACCTCTTTCACACATTTCATCTTTCATTGATGTCATTTCAAAGCTCAACATTAATCATGAAGATGTTAAGATGAAAATGTTTATATTGTCCTTGGATTTTCTTGAGGATGAGATCATGGATTGGTATGGAAAACTTGGTGAAGGAAAGATCTCATCACTTTCAGATTTGTTCCAAATATTTCCTGAGAGTTGGTCTCCTCTCCATGAAAAGGTAAAGAGTGAAAGGGTTGTCATAGTTGTTGAATATTCCTTGCCTTGTGTTCTAGGAGTTTACACATGACTCAGGAGTGTCCTCATACTCCTTGCCTATCTTTGACTTATGAGTGTTCTCCTTCCTTATCCTTGACCTAGAGAAGCATGGGGAGTCAACCTATTCCACATAGGTCGCAGTTGGAGCCACCTTTTAAGCCCCTTTTCCTCAATTATTTTACAAGTAAGGTCAATGGTTTGACCCACTCCTATGATGAAAGAAATGATTATATCAACCATATTGATCTTTGGATGGAGGAAATTTGTGGGAATATTACCCAACCTTGGTATGATTTGGGCCTTCTATTTCATGAGTGTAACCTCACCTTGGTTCCAAATCAAGGAGTGATCAAGATTATGCCTGATACCCATGTGATTTTCAATGAATCCCTCTTTTGGTTTATAACCAAACACGAGAAGGTTTCAAGCTGTTGATGACCTCATCAAGTGGTTGTATTGGATCTTTGACTTTACCTAGCAGCCATGGTTTTTAATTAGCCAGTAGGATGTGTGTTTGATTTTCTTGCACTTGCCTGCTTTTCATTTGTGTGTTTCATTTCATGCATTGCTTGTTTGGTTTGCCTAAAGCATTTAATTTCCTTAGATTAATTTCTTTCTTTATGGTTTAGACTTAGAAAAAATTTCATTTCGCAAAGTCATTTCACTTTCAATAAAAGTTTTTCAAGCTGGTAGATTTGCCCCGTTCATGTGTTGTTGATGCTTTGAGTGAGTGTGTAGATCACATGTCTGGATGATAATTTGTAGTTCTCGTACACTCTTATACTAAGAGTGCATGTCCCTGAGTAGGAGCCAGATGTTGCCCCTTCAGGGGTAACAGCCCTAGAGCCACCCAATCAATTGGTGTGGCATGCTCCAACTCACGTGAGATCAATCGATCATGCGATTTAGATGTAGATTCTCTCTTTATTCTCCCTCGATTATATGATGACTCAACTTCCATCATTCAACTACTTCAACCATGGTATATCAAATCTC
Source organism: Picea sitchensis (assembly GCA_010110895.2). Taxonomy (NCBI): domain Eukaryota; kingdom Viridiplantae; phylum Streptophyta; class Pinopsida; order Pinales; family Pinaceae; genus Picea; species Picea sitchensis. The sequence goes on along the minus strand of SNQJ01S0052912.1, from coordinate 12,344 downwards.
CAACCTTACACTTCAGTTGACAAATGCACTATGGATGGTACATTATGGTTTTCACTTTGATATATTTGATATTCCATGCATTGGTGGTTTATTTCGATGCGGTGTTATAATTTTTGAGTTATTCATGAAAGTGGTAATCAATAACATGAGATTCGATAACACTTCATAGCGTTTATAGTTTTATTATTTGTCTCATCGTACCTTGGGGGACCATAGTTTTCCTTTACAAGTGTTGTCATTTCTCAGGTCAGTTTGTACTACTAGGAAACTAGTTGAGGTAGCGTTTTCCACATCCTATCCATACTTAACATTTTCCATTTTCCCCGTTTCACTCAATTCCATCCATAAAAAAAAAAAAAAAGTTTATCCAAATCATATTTTACTTGTCAAATGTCACCAAAAAGGTCTAATTAATAAAGCCTAAGTCAATAGAACCAAAAAAGGCTAGAGGTGAAGAGCAATAAAATCAAAAGCCAAAAATATTAAAGCTTGAGCAATGCCACCTCGCTATGAGGCCAATGCCCCTAGTCCCATGCTTGTCTATGAATACATAAAGAAAAAGGGACTTGTTCAATAAAATGAACACATAAAGAAAAAGGATAAAAGGGGTAGTAAGAAACAATGTCAAGGAAAGGTAACTCAATGCTAATGATCCCTCTTAAAGGCTCCTATATAAAATCCTAGCTCTTGAAAGCTAATCAAATAAAATCACAAGACCTATGCAACATATCAAATAACTTTGGGGGTCATCACAAGAAGTTTTTTCCCTTCCCCTTTCCATAATTATTCAACACATCACCTACCTTTTACATAGGAACATAGGAAATACTCATTGTCCTGGGACTTGTCACATGTACAAGGGTTAGTGTTGTTCTCCCATGGTAAACTTAGGCAATTTTTAAAATTAACCTTTGTTATGTTGTTGCTAGAAGATAAGAAGAGAAATAGGCCAAGTACAGCTACCAAGCTTGCCCCTTTGTCGAATCAGCGAAGCTCCGGATGCAATGCAGAAAAGAGACTAGTCCGAACACTATCTCAAGTCAAAAGGGGTGAGCCCCAAACTCTGTTAGGATGATGTGTTGAGGAACTGTCTGCTTGCATAAAATGATGCACAAGAGGAGGAGGGTCTGGACCCCAATCACATTCCAATAAAAAAGGAACCCAAACCTCTGAGCCATAGAGAACAGTGTGTCAGATAAGGGAGTCCATGAGCGACATCTTGGATGAGATGTCCTGAAAATGGTGGTGTAAACACTGCCTCTCAAGAAGGGCTAAAGATTCGTAGCCCTTCATGATCTGAGGCTAGAGGGTCAGTCGCAAACTAAATCAGGGTCCTGAGAATTGTACTCCCAAGTATGTGTAAGTATTGGTGATCTCAATCTCCTCCCTATGAATAAGAAATGAAGGTTTGCGGTCTTCTTCAACCCGTTGAAGATCATAACCTTGGTTTTACCCAAGTTGATCGTCAATTGTCGAAGGTCACAGAAGAGAGCTAAGGCATCCAACTGTCTATGTAACCCCTCTGGAGACGAGGCGAAGAGGACCACATCGTCAGCAAAAAGCAAGATGGATATCAGAACTTGGCGAAGGAGGCACCCATCATTGTCCTGGATATGCTTGTGAAGAAAGGCCTCTAACTCATCAATATAAATGAAGAAATAACACTAAGAAGGATAAAATATTTCTAAACAAAAGTAGAATTAAGCTCTTCTCTTTCCTATGACAGTCACACCATTAAAACAACACAACATCAATGAATATCATCAAAACAAAGCAACTTTATTTATATCAATCCGTTGTAAGCATAACATTTACTCAGGTTGAGTTTACATATATCGTACGACCTATACAGGTCCGTACCTTTACTGGTAATGCTTAACAAATCCACAAAACTCAAAACTGCAACTGCAACTCAGTTTATATTCGACTGGTATCTTCTCAAAAACACAGCTTATACAAATATCTTTGACCTGGGCACGCTTTCCTTTCCAGACTGGGTGAACGTGTAACCCGTATGTATGTCATACAGTACGGATTCCTATTTCTTATCTTTGTTTGCTACTTCAAACAATTGTGTATCTGCCCTATCGTGGCCTCCTTTACCTCCTTCAGACCCAACTCGGCCTCTATTCCTTGACAGAGATAATTGTTGGCCCTAACTTTGCTCCTTGTCCACACAGTGAGACCCAAATTGCTTGCCCTAACTTAGCTCCTCGTCCACACAGTGAGACCCAAAATGCTTGCCCTACTTGGCTCCTCGTCTACACAGTGAAACCCGACTTGGTCTCTAGTTATGCTTGCCTCCTTGTGAACACAGAGAGACCCGACTTGGTCTCTGTCTCAGCCCTTCTCAGCCTCCTCTTCTTTGTTATCTGGCAGACCCTATCTCAGTCATTTATGGAGCGCCTCCACACACTAGTCTACCTCCCTCTCTTTTCTTGTGTATCCCTCTAGTGAGGCTTCTACGTTACTTGTAACCCTAGCATCTTTTCATCATTCATTCCTAGCCCTTGGATCCTCTCATTATGAACTTGATCCAAGGGTGGGGACTTAATCAAGCATTGAGATGCATCAATGGCTGAGATGCAATCTTAGCTTGAATTAGGTGGTCCCCACCATTTTAATTTTTGTCTAGTCATAAGATGGGCTTCCTCCTCATTACCAGACACCCCTAATGAGGAGTTACATGCCCGAGATATACTCTAACACTCCCTCTTAGCGAGGGAAGTAAAGTCACTAGAGCTGTCTTCTCTAGGATCCACCTCACTATGTGTTTCTCCCTCTGAGTCTGAGAGACCCAACTGCTCCATGTCCGAACATTCTATTTGCTCTGCTAGGATGTGTCTGCTACACCTTGTACCGAGATTATCTGAGTATCCCCATTCATCCAATTGAGTCCATTCCCATCACGTGGGTCTCTTGAGAATAGCATATTGCTCTCTTACACTTTGACTTGCAAACTCATTGCTTTCTTCTGTGAGTTTGTAAACAGGTTGTCCCCACAGTTTATATAGCCCATATCCACTTATGCCTATCATTACAGGTGGTCCTGGTTCTTGACTTTTAACTGAACGGATGTGTACACTGCATCCTAAGAAGCTTGCCCCATAGCCTTGATGCTCCAAGGCTGAGATTGAGAGCAAGTTAATTCTCATATATGGTATGTACAATACTTATGGTATCCTGAAAATTCTGCCTGATTCTAGTTGTAGTGATACTGCCCCTTTTCCATGAAATTCCATCATACTGGAATGCACCCCACACTTACCAACTCCTAAAGCTTGACTTGAGAATTCCTGAATTGCAAGTCAGTCACCTTTCATGTGACTTGTGACCCCGTTGTCTATGTACCAACCTGCCTTGTTTCTGTCCTCTGTATCCAAAAACAGAGTGTATTTGTCCTTAAACATTCTAGAAAACTCTCTAGTTGTGGCAGGCAATTGTTGCTCTTCTTCCTCTTCTTTGTTTTCAACGTCTGTTGAGGGTGCAATCTCTTTTCTTCTCCCTCTTTCACCAAAGCCCTTCTTAGCTTGAGTGCACTGGCTAGCAAAGTGTCCAAGCTCTCCACACACATAACATTAGACGTGTGGTAGATCTTTCTTTGGTTTTCCACTTGTGAATCCCCCTCTAAAGGGTGTTCCTCTTCTTCTTCTGCCTCCCCTCTTCGAGGTAAGAGCGAGGTTTTCCTCTTCCTCATTATCATCCACATCTCTGCTTCTCCTGATCTCTTCTTGACAACAATCATTCCATAATTTGTCCCAATTTGGCAGTTTCTCCCTGGCCCCTATCCCTGAGATGAAGGGGTCCCATTCCTTGGGAAAACCCCTCAGAGCAAAACGAACTATTTCAACTGGGGTTAATTTTACCCCAACCACAAGGAGCTCATCTAAGAGCAGCTTTACATTGGTCAGGTAACCTATCACACTTTCCCTCTTTGACATTTTGGTGTGTTGGAGCCTTTCTTTGAGAGNTTGACAACAATCATTCCATAATTTGTCCCAATTTGGCAGTTTCTCCCTGGCCCCTATCCCTGAGATGAAGGGGTCCCATTCCTTGGGAAAACCCCTCAGAGCAAAACGAACTATTTCAACTGGGGTTAATTTTACCCCAACCGCAAGGAGCTCATCTAAGAGCAGCTTTACATTGGTCAGGTAACCTATCACACTTTCCCTCTTTGACATTTTGGTGTGTTGGAGCCTTTCTTTGAGAGCCATGATTCTGCCCTCATGATTGGCTTCAAACAGACCTTTTAGGTGTGTCCATATTTCATGTACAGTCTGTTTTTCACCAATATTTGGTACTAGATGGTCCTTCACTCCATCTAGAAGTATCCTTTGAGCACGTATTTTTGAGGTGAAATATGCTTCTCTGTCTTTAGCATCGTTAGGAGTTGACACTGGGTTTTCAACAATATTCCAAACCCTTCTCTCTTGAAGAGCATTTTTCACTCTGTACTTCCATTGTACATAGTTGGAGGCACCGTCTAGCATGTCCTCATATCTGAGGTTAGTAGCCATACTGCAAGTAGTCTCAACTTCTCCCAGTGCCGACTTGCTTCCTTTTTCTCTAAGCAGAACGACCCTACTTGGTCCCTTCTTCGGATTCAGACTCTTGCCTTTTCTCTGTAGCACAATATCTAACCACTTCTTCTATTTAGGTTGTCAGAACCTAGCTCTGATACCATGAAGAAATAACACTAAGAAGGATAAAATATTTCTAAACAGAAGTAGAATTAAGCTCTTCTCTTTCCTATGACAGTCACACCATTAATACAACACAGCATCAATGAATATTATCGAAACAAAGCAATTTTATTTATATCAGTCTGTTGTAAGCATAACATTTACTCAAGCTAAGTTTACATATATCGTACGACCTGCACAGGTCTGTACCTTTGCTGGTAATGCTTAACAAATCCACAAAACACAAAAATGCAACTGCAACTCGGTTTATATTCAACTGGTATCTTCTCAAAAACACAACTTATACAAATATCTTTGACCTGGGCACGCTTTCCTTTACAAACTCGGTGAATGTGTAATCCATACATATCTCGTACAGTACGGATTCATGTTTCTTATCTTTGTTTGCTACTTCAAACAATTGTGTATCTGCCCTATCGTGGCCTCCTTTACCTCCTTCATACCCAACTCGGCCTCTATTCCTTGACTAAGATAATTGTTGGCCCTAACTCAACTCCTCGTCCACACAATGAGACCCAAATTGTTTGCCCTAACTCGGCTCCTTGTCCACACAATGAGACCCAAAATGCTTGCCCTACTTGGCTCCTCGTCTACACAGTGAGACCCGACTTGGTCTCTAGATATGCTTACCTCCTTGTACACGCAGAGAGACCCGACTTGGTCTCTGTCTCAGCCCTTCTCAGCCTCCTCTTCTTTGCTCTCTGGCAAACCCTGTCTCGGTCCTTTTTGGAGCACCTCCACACACTAGTCGACCTCCCTCTCTTTGCTTGTGTTGATAGTGAGGCTTCTAGGTTACTTGGAACCCTGGCATCTTTTCCTCATTCATTCCTAGCCCTCGGATCCTCTCATTATGAACTTGATCCAAGGGTGGGGACTTAATCAAGCATTGAGATGCATCAATGGTTGAGATGCAATCTTAGCTTGAGTTAGGTGGTCCCCACCATTTTAATTTTTGTCTAGTCATAAGACGGGCTTCCTCCTCATTACTAGACACCCCTAATGAGGAGTTACCTGCCTGAGCTATACTCTAACAATAAATCCCAAACAATGTGGGGGACCAGGGGCAACACTATTTAACCCCAATGGTACTCCTGATGAAATGACATCCCGTGAACTATGCGGAGACGACCAAGAACCGACACATATAAGCGCATCATGGCAATCAGTAAGGTTTGGGAGATGGCAATGTCTTTGAGCCTCTAGAACAGGGCTTCTCTTGGGATGGAGTCTAAATCCTTCCAAAAATCTACAAAGCAGCAGTAGACATTCGAAGACAAATGTCGTGCCTCCTCAATGATGGCTCGAAGGGTAAAGATGTGATCAATGATCTGATGAGTTGGTCGGAATCCTGCCTGTCCCCTAGCTCTGAGGTGTCTACGCTCAAGCTCACTAAAGAGCTTCATATGGAGAACTGGAGCATAGAGCTTTGAGAATGTATGTCCCACCATGATCATCCTGTAATTGTTGGGATCCAAGTTGGGGCCCGATTTGTGTATCAAGAGAATGATGTGATATGACCATGCCAAAGGAAAACCTGTATGGACCACATGGTTGAAGAGATCAGCCAAGTGAGAAACCAGAGCACGAAAATCGTGTTTAAAGAACTATGTCTGGATACCTTCCTTATCTGTTGCTTTGTTACTATTCATCACCTAAACGACCTCTCTTCTGTCAATGTTTGAGAATAAGAAGCATGAGGAGGGCGCAGAGGTAATCTGAATCTGGGGTTGTCCAAGAATATCATAGAGAATGGATGTGGTAAAACATGGATTCGGGGTCCAGGTCAGATGGGAAAGGGGAGGATGGTGCACCAGAAGTTTTTAGGGGAGTGAGCAAGGGAATTAGATAAGTCATGTCTCCTCTAAGAGACAAAGAGGCGTTTCTTGCGGCAGAGGAGACGACAATAGGAAGCTTTGAGGTTGGGATAGGAAGGATGAGCATGGGTGAATGCATGTCGAAGCTGGCGATGGAGGATTTTGCATTCCTCGTCATACCATCAATTCATAGGGCATGAGTTGTTTTGGGGGGAGGTAGAAGTGGATCGAGTAAAGTGATGATAGGACTTGAGGGTTGCATCCCAAATGGTGGATGAGAGGTAGTTATACTTGGTAGATGCAGAACCAACTAGGACTAGGTCTCGAAGGGGAGCATCTGTCGGAGGTGGTTAGAGAAGGTGTCTGGGTCCCCCTCATCAAATCGCAAAATAGTGCAAGATGGGCCCGGGGGGGGAGGGGTGGTGTCAGCTTGGAAGGAGAAGGAAAGAAGAGCATGGCCCGTGAGGGGGATGGGGGAAACAGAGAAGTGATGGATAAAGGGGAGTAAGTTATGGCTAGATAGAACATAATCCACAACACTCGCACCTCCTCCATGAGGCCAACGCGTGAAAAAGCAAGAGTCCAAGAAACATGGGAGCATGTTCAAAATCAACAACTCCAGAGATTCCCTTAAGTGTAAAAGGTGTCGACCATAAGTTGTGAGAGGCCCCAATGCATCATCGGATATCCGGTGAAGCCCCACTAACTCTAGATCAACCTCTTGGATGTAGAACATGTCATATGACCAATCGTGGAGAAGAATCTGGAGGGCTCTAGTGCAGGAGTTGAAGTCCCCTAGGAGAACCACCTCCCCCACCATCGAGCATTGGGTGAAGCCGACATACAAGTCTATAAAGGGGTCCCCTTCAAGCCCATTATGAATGGCATATGGTGAAGACGTTGGAGGGAAGTAACAGATTGCAATGTAAATGTCCCTTGGGAAAGGGGAAACACCACGAACTCGAACCCACATAAACCTGGCAAACTCATATGTGGCCACCAAAGATATCCTGCTCCAAAGGGATTCTCTGATGAAGCAAGCAACTCCACCTGAACCTATGATACCACCCGAACTTCTCATCTCTTGTCTACAGGATGAAAATTAATGGTATCCTGTAATGTTCGAGAGAGGTCGAAGAGGGCTATCATACGTCTCGGCAATGAATAGGATGTCTGATGACCCAAGAGCATCAAACAGTAGACTCAATGATGACCAGAAAGACCCATTGTCATTCCAACAGCTGATGGAATGCATGTGCCCTGTCGCCTCTCCCAACGAGCACGTCATTTGGAAGCCACAGATCATGGTACCCACCTGGGTGGAAAAGAGTCACGAATGATTACTCTAAGGTTTCTGATGACTGCCCATTTCCCTGCTTCGCGTATTGTTGTAACCTAGTCTCTAAAGCGTTTGAGCTCCACAACCTGTGAATTGGTGAGATCTTCGTCAAGGAAGATCTACATCATCTTGTGTTTCGTAGAAGAGAAACATAAGATGTGCATCATCTAAAGTCTTGTAAGGGGGTCAGACCCACCACTATGAGTGGGCGCCCTTTATTGGGAATTGTGTACATGTATATGGGGTGTCATCCACGCCTTGGGATTCGTGTACCATGCCTCGAGATCCATGACACTACATTGGGATCTATTTACCCATATTTGGTCATATCCACAAATATTGGGATCTGAGCCATTTGCCTTGGGATCCATGTACTTCATTAGGATACGTGTCACTGCCTTCGGATATGTGACAAAGCATCAAGCTATGACAGGGATGCCACATCACCACAGTTGCCACATGGACTGCTTCAGAAGGGTGCCCCTACTTAGTTGGATCATATTGCCAATTGGATCATATTGCCCCACACATGTGCCTCATTATCTCTCATGGACCAAACATGGGAGGTTGTTGAGGTAGTCGAGGACTTCAACCAAGTTGTTACAGACATGGACCAATTTGTTACAGGTGGTTGAGTTGGTTATTTCCATTTGGACCTTACACACTTGATAAGGTGCCTCATTTGGGGCCACACGTGCCTCCTTCTAGAGGGGCGCACCTATACTTTAGTTGACTATTCTTCATTGTTATGAGTTGGACCCTCACTTCATGGATTATTTTATGAGGGTGCCTTCTTCTTGGACCATTGTTGATCGGATCATGAGGAAGTTAGCATCATTTGAAGGGGGCACACCTTTACTTATGACCCTTTGGACCACACATGTGGCATACAAATCATTCTATTATTATTTTATGAAGGTGTCCCTCCATTCTTGGGTTCTATTGTAACAACTTGAGTATCTTCCCATGGTTTCTTGTGCCCATTGTTCTAGCACATGGTATTGTATTTACTATTTACCCATGGTTTTCTATGAAGAAAAAAAAAACTAGGAAAGATAAAATACTTCTACACAAAAATAAGACTAAGTTCTTCTCTTTTCTTATTACAGTCACACCATTAAGTAACACATAATCAATGAATAGCATCAAAACAAGGCAATCTTATTTATATTAGTATGTTGTCAGCATAACTTTCACTCAGGCTGAGTTTACATAGATCATACGACCTGTACAGGTCCGTACTCTTGTTGATAATGCTTAGTAGATCCACAAAACAAAATCGAAACTACAACACAGCCCATACTTGACTGGTTTCTTTACAAAAACAGAACTTATATATTGATCTCTGACCTGGGCATTGTTTCCTCTCTTTGTTGGGTGAATGTGCAGTCCATATGAAAATCGTACAGTACGGATTCCTCCTTTTTCTCTATTTGTTGCTTGGTGCAGTTGAGTATTTTCCCTATCGTGACCTCTTTTACTTCCTTCAGACCCAGCTCGACCTCTATTCCTTGACTAAGATGATTATTGGCCCTAGCTCGACCTCCTTTGATAACTAGAACAGTTGTTGGCCCTACTTGGCTCCTTGTCCACACAGTGAGACTCGAGTTGTTGGCCCTACTTGACTCCTCGTCTACACAGTGAGACCCGACTTGGTCTCTAGTCCTACTTGCCTTCTTGTCGACACAGTGAGACCCGACTTGGTCTTTGTCTCGGCCTCTTCTTCTTTGTTATGTGGTTGACCCTACCTCGGTCTTCTCTGGAGCACCTCCTCACTCTTAGTCGACCTCCCTTTTTTACGTGTGTATATTTGAAGGAGCTGCTATGTTATTTGTAGCCCTAGACTTTTCCTTGTGCAATCTTGACCCTAGCATCCTTTTCATCAAGAACTTGATCCAAGGGTGGGGACTTAATCTCAAGTTGGCTTGAGTGGTCCCCACCATTATACTGTTGTCTAGTCATAATTTGTATTTCTTCCACATTACTAAACACTCCTAATGTGGAAGAATTACCCACCCGAGCTACACTCTAACACTCCCTCTTAGTGAGGGAGGTAAAGTCACTGGAGTTGTCTTCTCCATGATCCACCTCACTATGTGTTTCTCCCTCTGAGTCTAAGAGACCCATTTGCTCAATGTTTGAATATTCTATTTGCTCTGCTTGGATGTGTCTGCTACACCCTGTACCAGGATTATCTGAGTATCCCCATTCATCCAATTGAGTCAATTCCCACCACGTGGGTCTACTAAGAATAGCCTCTTGTTCTCTCACACTTTGGTTTGCAGACTCATTGCTTTCCTTTGTGAGTCTGTAAACAGGTTGTCCCCACAGCTTATATAGTCCATCTTCACTTATGCCTATCATTACAGGTGGTCCTGGTACTTGACTTTTAACTAAACAGATGTGTTCACTGCAGCCAAAGAAGCTTGCCCCATAGCCTTGATGCTCCAAGGCTGAGATTGAGAGCACGGCGACTCTCATACATGGTACGTACAGTACTTCTGGTATCCTAAGAATTCTGCCTAATTATAGTTGAAGTGATATTGTTCCTTTTCCATGAAATTCCACCATACTGGAATGCACCCCACACTTAACAACTCCTGAAGTGCAAGTCGATCACCTGTCATGTGACTTGTGGCCCCATTGTCTATGTACCAACCTGCTCTAGTTATGTCCTCTGTATCCAAAAACAGAGTGTACTCGTCCTTAAACATTCGAGAAAACTCTCTAGCCGTGGAAGCCAATTGTTGCTCTTCTTCCTCTTATTTGTTTTTGACTTCTGCTGAGGCTGCTATCTCTTTTCTTCTCCCTCTTTCACCAAATACCTTCTTAGCTTGAGTGCACTAGCTAGCAAAGTGTCCAAGCTCTACACACACATAGCATTGGACGTGTGATAGGTCTTTCTTTGGTTTTCCACTTGTGAATCCCCCTCTAAAGGTTGTTCCTCTTCTTCCTATGCCTCCCCTCTTGGAGGTAAGAGCGAGGTTTTCCTCCTCATTATCATCAACATCTATGCTTCTCCTTATCTCTTCTTGACAACAATCATTTCATAATCTGTCCCAATCTTGCAGTTTCTCCCTAGCCACTACCCCTGAGATGAATGGGTACCATTCCTTGGGAAAACCCCGCAAGGCAGAATGAACTATTTCAGCCGAGGATAATTTTACCCCAACCGCAAGGAGATCATCTAAGAGCAGCTTTACTTTGGTCAGATAACTTGTCACACTTTCTCCCTTGGACATTTTGGTGTGTTGGAGCCTTTCTTTGAGAGCCATGATTCTACTCTCATGATTGGCTTCAAACAGACCTTTTAAATTTGCCCACATTTCATGTGCAGTCCATTTTTCGCCAATATTTGGTACTAGATGGTCCTTCACTCCATCTAGACAAATCCTCTGAGCACGTATTTTTGAAGTAAAATTACTAAAATATGCTTCTTTGTCTTTGGCATCGTTGGGAATTGATACTGGGTTTTCAACAATATACCAAACCCTGCTCTCTTGAAGAGCATTTTTCACTCTGTACTTCCATTGTACATAGTTGGAGGCATCGTCTAGCCTGTCCTCATATCTGAGGTTAGTAGACATTTTGCTACTGGTCTCAACTTCTCTCAGTCCTAACTTACTTCCTCTTTCTTTGAGCAAATCGACCCTACTTGGTCCCTTCTTCAGCTTCGGACTCTTCCCTTGTCTCTGCAGCACAAGTTTTAAACACTTCTTCTGTTTGGGCTGTCAAAACCTGGCTCTGATACCATGAAGAAAAAAAAAACTAGGAAAGATAAAATACTTCTAAACAGAAATAAGACTAAGTTCTTCTCTTTTCTTATGACAGACACACCATTAAGTAACACAGAATCAATGAATAGCATCAAAACAGAGCAATCTTATTTATATCAGTCCGTTGTGAGCATAACTTTCACTCAGGCTGAGTTTACATAGATTGTATGACATGTACGAATCCGTACTCTTGCTAATAATGCTCAGTAGATCCATAAAACAAAACTGAAACTACAACACAGCCCGTACTTGACTGGTTTCTTTACAAAAACACAACTTATATATTGATCTCTGACTTGGGCACAGTTTCCTCTCTTTGGTAGGTGAATGTGCAATCCATACGAAAATCGTACAGTACGGATTCTTCCTCCTTTTTCTCTATTTGTTGCTTGGTCCAGTTGAGTATTTTCCCTATCGTGGCCTCTTTTACTTCCTTCAGACCCAGCTAGACCTCTATTCCTTGACTGAGATGATTACTGGCCCTAGCTCGACCTCCTTTGATAACTAGAACAATTGTTGGCCCTACTTGGCTCCTCATCCACACAATGAGACCCGAGTTGTTGGCCCTATTGAAATAATGTAACTGCAAAGAGCATTCTTATTATTTTGTTATTGGATTAAATCCCCATTGTGGATTAATCATGTTATTATTATTATTGGATTAAATCCCCATTGAGGATTAATCATGTCATTATAATTATTTTTATTATTA
>SNQJ01S0052911.1:61583-77129 GCA_010110895.2 Picea sitchensis | reverse complement strand
ATGGAAAAACCAAGTGAAGAGCATGGAAATGGGTGCTCCAAACATAGAATCACAAGTATCACCTACAATGGTTGCAGTGATTTAGTTTTTGGTTATGATTCATGAGATTTGGACAAGAGGAGACCTACCTCAGGTTATGTCTTGCAAGAATGAAAGGATCTATTGGGTAAGTTTGAACATGTACATGATGTGGTGTTCTATGGTGGTCAAAGTGTTGTTCATTTGACTAAAAATCCAACGTATCAAAATGGACAAGTATATGGAAGACTTACTAAAAAACAAAGCTATTTATCGCATCATAATTGGGCTATATCTTGCACCATTGGATACTAAGAATCTTGTCATGAAATGGTTAAATCACAATGATGAAACGAGAGGCCTCATTGGCATTTCCATCTCTTAGGGTTTGAAATTTCATATTCAAACCCTTGATACACCACAAGAATCATGGTTAAATTTTGAGCATCTCTTTGGAAAATGAGTTTGTTTCACTTGATCCTATAGAGTTTTCAAAAATTGAGTGCATTTCCAAATTCAGTCTCTTAAGGCTTTAGCATCACTGATTATGGAATCAGTAAGCCCACTGATGAGAAATAATGGTTATCCTTTCCAAATCTTTGATATTTTTGTCTCTACTTTTTCTTCCACCAGAGATGAAATAGGTGCAAATTATCTCATGCCTTCTTTTTGTTAACTTTTTTGAACCTAGCACCCGATTGTTAATTATGAGCAAAATTTTTTTTTATTGAATCACAATACAACTAGGTTCCTAACAAATAAATATTTAGCAGAAGAAAATAAATCAGGAAACCATAAAATACAATTGCACAAGATATTTGGGTAACCAACCCTTGGAAAAACCCTCTTGGTAAAACTGGTTCTATGAGATTTTATTATTAATTGGGGCTCATGTCCTAGGAAAATGACCCCTCTGATGAAATTACAATTACAACAATTATCCTAGCCTCAAAAAACTAAAGTTTTATGCTTCCCTTGTTGTCCCTTTGTCTCTTTCCCTCAGATCCCTACACCTGCACACCTGAAAGCTCACTCTTTGTGTAGTCTCTATCTCACTTGTCTCTTCTCCTCTCACCTTAGCTTCCTTTTTATAATATTGAGATTAGACCAAATAAAACCCAAAGCCAAAACCCTATATCTCATCCAAAGTGATCAACGGTTGATATCTAATCTCTCGTTCACTTTAGATCTAACGACTATGACTTAATTTAATTTTCACTTAAGTTACTAAATCCAATAACTTGGATTTTAACTTAATTAAGCTCCATTAATTACAAAAGGTCATTCATTTACACAGAACTAAATTCTAAGGTTCTAAGAGGCATTAAATGACTTCCACATGTTAGACACATGCCAACATGGAAATACTTATTCGATGCTACAACTTTAAACACTCCCTCTTAGCAAGGAAGGTACTTCTACCACTTAGAGGTGGCTCTATCTTCACTATCAAAGTTTCTACCTTGCCAGCTTTGGTTGCTCCCTCTGACTTGAAACCTATCCCAGTTGACTTGCTCGGACCTGTCTGCGAAGACTTTCCTTTGATAATGCTCCTAGAATCCTCCTTCTCCCGAGCATCCTGCATGGTCATCTTGTACCATGAATGCCTCTTCTAGACAGACTTAGAAGGCTACTCCTTCCCATTGGAAACTGGATGTTGACTCCCTCTGAGTTGATCAACCTTCGTAGCTCCCTTATCCTTGTCCTCTTTCACTTTATTGCTACTTTTCATAGCTCGCATAGGCTTTCCCTTTAGCCTATACAATTTGTTCTCTCTAACTCCAAAGACAATTGTTTTGTCTGAGCTAGATCCTTTGGGAATAATAAGCAACTGTCCATCTCATAATAAGACCTCATAGCCCTTATTCTCAATCACTGAGATTTAGATCACACTATACGTGAGCTCTAGTACCCATAGAACATTTTTTACTCTCAATATACCACCTGACTCCATCCGGAATAACACTGTTACAGATCCCTTCACAACATGCTTGGTTCCCACACCAAGTTCCACATGCACATCTGAGTCTGACACCATGAAGCTCTCAAATAAATCTCGTGATCCTGTCATATGACATGCATCTCCACTATCAATCAACCATACACTAGCTGGTAAAGTTCCTGTGGAATGCTAGGAAACAAGGCAAACCTCGTCCTTAAACTTTTTTGCAAACTCATCTGACTCTGTCATCGCAGCAAGATTTTGTTGTGTCTTGTTTTTACCCTTCTTCCTTTCGGGAAACTGTGAAGCATAGTATCCCTTCTTATGAAAATTGAAGCATTTAACCTTACTTATGTATCTCCATGTGCATGCTTGTGAAGATGAATCTCCACCTGTGTTATTTCAGACCTTCCCATTTCCCTTCTTGATATGGATGGCAAGAGCTACATTGTCCTCATCTTCTTGTATGTTCCTCCATTCAACTTTTCATCCCAAAGTTCCTCCTGAATGAAGTCATCCCACAACCTTGACTAGTCATGGAGGTTCTCTCGTTCCATGACCCCTTTGATGAATGGTGTCCAATCCTTAGTGAATCCTTTCAATGTCGTCCTCGTCAACTTTGAATCTGACACTGCCCCCCCAACTATTGCTAGTTCATCTTGAACCTATCGAATCTGGGTGAGATAACTTGTCTTCATATCTGATCCTGTCATATTTGTATCCCTGAGATTTTCTCTTGGCACTATCTTATGATTCTTGTTATTTCTATGAAACAATATCTTCATATCCTCCCACATGGTATTGGCTAAGTTCTTTCCCGATAAGTGAGGGATCAATTGATCCTTCACTCTATCTAAGATTATCCTCCTCGCTTTCACGTCCTTTAGATTATGGATTATCAAATCTTTTGGATCCATTGGTGGTGTCACGACGAAGTTGGAAAACTCCCAAATGTCATTCTCCATCAACACCAACATGATCTTCTCCTTCCATGGGTTGTAGTTGGACACCCTATCCAACCTATCTTCTAATCGCACTCCTGACGTTGCCATCCTAGAAACCTGCTGAAAACTCAAAGTCTTGACCTCCCAGACTTGTTGCCTAGTCTCGCTTCCCACTGCCCAAATCCCTTCCCAAGGCTATCTAACTCCTTTTTGGGCTTCCCAAAAATGTCTTGATCGTTTCCTGACAGTTATGCCCATTGCCCGAAAAATTATGGGCATTCTTCTCGCTACCCAGTACTTCCTAGACCTTCCCGGTGGTCGTCCGGATACCCTGTTGGACCTACGTTGGGCGGATGACATGGTCTTGATGGCTAATATCTGTTCACTTGCTACAACACCTACAATAGATCTATCGCTTCTTTACATGGCCCAACGACTCCTTCATCATTTTCTCAGCTCCACAATTATTCACATGCGCCCAGCCTCCTCACCCACCTTAGTGACTACTATAATCTCTCAGCCCACGACTTCCAATTTCTAGTGGCTCCCCTTTCTATGGAGTTTTTTCCTACCGCTTCTCTTTGTGTGCCTGCATATCTTCCTTGATCTGTAGCTTGCGACTGAAGCTGTGGCTACAATTATGACTACTTTTACCACCTTCCCGCACCCTCTAACAAGTTCTAGCATCTCCCTTTGCCACCCAATCCTCAGTAAGGTTTCTTCACCACTGCAATCATTTCCTTTTTCGTCTCCTATCCATTGGCTCGATCTATTCATAGTCCATGTGATCTTCACACAACCCATATCTTTTCCACAGTTGATTTTACCTGTGGATATTCCCAATACTATCGTCAGTTGTTGGTGGCTATCAATCCTCAACCAATGACTTATATTTTGGCTTGTTATTGCTCAACCACATGATCTGTGTAGATGTCTTTCCACATAGTTTCCAGAATCCTTCTCCACGACCATAGCCAGAACAATCCGTCTGCTAACATCCTGATCTAATTTCTCTGAAGTAGATATGTACATTGTATGGATCCGTACGAGTACGTGCAATATGTACTCTTCTCTTTTTTTATTACTATTATTGTATTTTTGGTTTTTGCATTTTCCATTCACTGCAGACTAAGACTTAAAAAAAAATCCTGCAAAAATTTTGGTCCCATGCAATATGGCTTCACCTTCAGAGTCCAGGCTCTGATACCATGTTAACTTTTCTGAACCTAGCACCTGATTGTTAATTCCAGGAAATTATTTTTTTTACTGAATCACAATACAACTAGGTTCTTAACACATAAATATCCAGCGGAAGCAAATAAATCAGGAAACCATAAAAGATAATTGCACAAGATATTCGGGTAACCAACCCCTGGAAAAACCCTTGCAAGAAAACCAGTTCTATGAGATTTTATTTTTAATTTGGGCTCTTGTCGTGGAAAAATGACCCCTCTGACGAAATTACAATTACAAGAATTAGCCTAACCTCACAAACCTCAAGGTTGCTACTTCCCTTGTTGTCCCTTTGTCTCTTTCCCACAAATCCCTACACCCACACACCTGAAAGCTCATTGTGTGTGTGTAGTCTCTATCTCATGTGTGTCTTCTCCTCTCACCTTAGCTTCCTTTTTATAATCTTGAGATTATACCAAATCAAACCCCTAGACAAAACCATAGATATCATCCAAATTGATCCACGACTGAGATCTAATCTCTTGTTCACTTTAGATCTAATGGCTATGACTTAAGTTAATTTTCACTTAAGTTACTAAAGCCAATAACTTAGGATTTTAACTTAATTAACCTCCATTAATTACAAAAGGTCATTCATTTACACAAAATGAACTTCTAAGGTTCTAAGAGGCATTAGATGACTTCCACGTGCTAGACACATGCCAACGTGGAAGTACATGTACAATGCTACAACTTTCAACACTTTTGATATTTTTTTTAATAGTTAACAAGAGAGCAAGACAAGGTCTTGCACATGGGTGCACTTGATATAGGTTCCGAATAGAAAAAGTTATTTGTTCACAACAACAAGGGCACCAAACCATTTAAGAAACAATCCAAAGGATCCAAACCACCCAATATCACTAAGTCTTATTTAGTGACTCCTCCACCACAATCCAACAAGGGAGTCAAATCCAAGGAGAAAAATTCACCCAAGACTTGTTCTTTTTGTGACAACGATGGGCATCTTTATACAAATTGTTGGATGAAGATGAAAGCATTGGAAGTTTCCATGAAGATATTTAACATTCAATTAGATTATTTCTCCTCTTCTTCTCCTTGTAAACTCGTGCTATTTTTTCTATGGAATGTACTCCTAACAATGAGTGGATTTTATACTCGGGGACCTCTCATCATATGGCCAATAATAGGGGTTTTTTTCCAGTATTGATGATTGTATAACCTGACATATTTTTGTTAGTGATAGTTCATATTTATATGTTGTATGAGAAGTAACTATATATCTCACTAACAAGCAAATTTACAATGTTTTCTATGTTCCTACTATATCAACCAATTTGATTTCAATTTACCAAATCACTCATTTAGATGATGACAAAATTGTTAAGTTTTCAACAAACAATGTTGTAATTCCAAAGGCTCCAACGCATGTAATAGCTTATGGGCTTGCTAATGATTCTTCAAGGCTATACAAGATGAATTTAAACCCTCATTTCCTACCATCATCTTATTTTCACATGTTGATGACTTGAGTAAACTTTGGGGTGAGAAATTTAGTCATTTGAACTATCACTACTGACAACAACTCTCAAAACACCAAATGGTGTATGACCTACCCCTTGTCTCTAGAAATGTTATTGTGTATCAAGGTTGTGCACTATGTAATTATAAACAAAGATCCATATCCATCTATCCAATCATGGTGAGAACAAGAACCATTAGAATTGGTTCACATTGGCATAAGTGGACCATTCCCCACTACATTCTCATATTCATTAATGATTACACTAGGTGCCCATGGGTTTATTTCAATAAGATGTAGTCTAAACATTCTACATTTTTACCCTTTTCCAAGCACTTTTTTCGTCGAGTTTTGCCTAAATTCCAATTAAAAATTTAGAAAAATGCAGATTTCAGTGGTTGGGACTACATATTCCAGGTGCCCTGGGAGTTTTTGAGGGTGTTGAATTGATTTATGCATTCTAAAGCATGATTTAAGAAATGAAAAATTGTGATCTCACCAACAATTTCATTGTCGAATTCCGATGATAGTTGTCAGAAAGTAAAAAACGTAGAACGTTTAGACTACACCTTTCAATAAATTAAAAGGTTAAGTTTTCAACTTTTTTACCACTTTCAAAGCACTAGTTGAAAATCAATTTGAATATCTAGTTAAGAGAATTCAAACTACTAATGGAAGATAATATGTCAATAAAAAAATCATTGATTTTTTCTCAACACATGGCATTCAACAAAATTGAATGGTATAGTTAAATGTAAAAATCACATATGTAAAGAAATGGAAAATTGTATGGTTCAATGTAAAACTTTATCCCCTCGACTATGGTTTGAAACGATCAATTGTGTTGATTATATTTTGAATCATACTCATACTAAGGTAGTAATGGGTGTAACTTTGGAAGTATCTCAGTTTATAAACAAGCTCGATGTAAGTCATTTCAAAGTGTTTGGTTATAAAGCTTGGGCCCATATTCTATATGAAAAACATAAAGCAATGGAACCTAAAAGTGAACAATGTATCTTTTTTGGGTATTGTAAATATGTTAAAGCCTATAGGCTATTTGTTCCCCAAATTTCAATGTTTATCTTCCAAAGAGATGCTTTCTTTTATGAACACTCTTTGGCCTACATGCCTATGTCTTCTTCTTTGCCATTTTTCTATTTTTCTAATTGTCTAGAACTTGTATCTTTTATGGATGATGATCCTTATTCAAATGATAATCATGTAGTGGATAATCTAACTACTTCTCCTCAATTATAGTAGAATGATATAGCACATAAAGTCGATCCTCTTCTAAACTGGGTCTAGAAAACAAGGGATGTCGATGGTACATCAGTTGGTGATCTGATTGGTTCTTACAAGATTCAATATTAGTTTCATCTAGTTGGTTTAGCACTTATAGACAAGCACATCAAGACTGAAGATCCTTAGACCTATAAAGGATTAGGTGGTCTACTTAAATGGAAGAAGAAATGCACTCCTTATTGAAGAATGTCACTTGGGATTTGGTTCCTCTCCCTAAATATTACAAACTTGTTCATTACACGTGGGTCTATAGAACTAAGTTTTTAATATAAGGAAGCATGGAAAAATTCAAATCCCCTATTATTTCCAAAGGTTTCTATCGAGTTCAAGGTTTTGATTACTCAAAAGAAATTTGCCCCAATTGCAAATATGGATTAAATCCTACTTGTTCTTTCACTCATTACTTCATGAGGTTGGGAAGTACATCAAATGGACATCACAAGTGCCTTTCTACATGGGGAATTGAATGAATAGATCTACATGGAACAACATATCGGTTTTACTTAGAATGAATCMTCTTGTTTGTTGGCTTAAGAAGTCACCTTATGGTATCAAGTAAGCTCCCCAAAATTGGTATAAAAATATGGGCAATTTCCTTCTTGATTCTAGTTTGTCTAGGTGTCAATATGATCCCAATGTCTACATTAAAAATGTAAATGGTGACATCTTCATCAGTTTTCTTTATGTCAATGGCATACTTATCATCAAGATTAATCACTACCAACTCACTCATTTGAAGTCTAGTCTTTTTTCCCTATTTGAGATGTCTGACTTAGACCTTCTTCATTATTTCACTGGTCTTCAAATCCAACAATTCAAAAAGGGGACCTTGTCTCCCAACCTAAGTATGCTCTTAACCTTCTTCACAAGTTTCACATGGAAGATTTCAAGTCCTCCCCTTCTCATTTTCAATCAAGTGTCAAACTTTTTTCTAAGTGTTCAGCTCCCAAGGTTGATCCTACTTTGTATAGACAATTGGTAGGAAGTCTTTTGTACTTGACCCATACTAGACCAAACATCTCCTTTATTGTTAGTTTAGGTTCTCATTTCATGTAGGATCCTCAAGAGAGTCATTGGAAGGCAACAAAGCATATCTTTTGCTACATTTAGGGTGATTATTAGTTTGGAATCAAGGATACTAAAGGGGGCTCCTCTTCCTTAGTGGGATTTATAAATTTAGATTGTGCAAGTGATGTTGATGATAGGAAGTCTACTTTTGGTTACGCTTTCTAACTTGTTTTGGGTCTTGTCACTTGGTCCAATAAAAAGTAGCATTTTATTCCTATGTTTTCTATAAAGGCAATGTTATTGTCGATCGAGAATGATTTTGGATGCAACAATTTCCCATAATGTTAGGTTTTCCCCAAAACTAGCTTACAACTCTTTGGTACGATAGTCAAAGTCCCATCAACACTGCATGTGATCAAGTTGAGCACCAGTGCACCAAACACACTAAGTTCCATATGCACTACATATGACAATTCCTTCATGATCAAGTTCTTGACTTGCAAACTTGTTGTTCAAAAGATTACGTTGCATATATTTTCACCAAGCCACTCATTAATGCTAAGTTCCTCAATCTTCAATCCTTGTGAGGGGTGAAGAAAGTAGTATTTATGGTGGCATAACATGTAATCCATACTTTCTTCCTCTCAAATCCAATTCAATGTAAATGGGGGATGTTGGTGCATATTATTTAATCATTTGTGCACATCTAATATTAAAATATAAATTTCAAATCCGATATGTTTTTTTTTCCATTTTTTAGCTTTGCAACCTATCTGGGGTTCCCCGTGGTTTGTCGTTGTCATTCTCATGCCCTCTAGTTTGGGGGGAGGAGACCCTTGTAACCCCCGCATCCTCCCGATATCGCTATATTTCATTCCCTCATCACCTCCTACATGAAGTCTGCGAAAGTCCCCCCCAGTCTCATTTTGTCAAGAAGATTGACGAGATCCCGAAGCCAGTTCATCCTTCCTCCTCCCACTCGTTTTCCCTTTGTTTGGAGGAAAATGGTTTGATCAGTCAGTTTTTGGGTCTTTGGCCTTCTCCAAGAGAAATGACGCAATGGATGGATCAGAACTGGAAGAAAATGATAAAGGGAAAAATTTCCTCGGATTTATGTGGTAAGGGATTCTACGTCTTTCTTTTTGAAAACAAAGCTAATAGAGATCTGATTTTTAGAAATGGTCCATATTTCATGGGTTCAAGAGGAATGTATCTGAACAAATGGACCCCAGATTTTATTCCAAAAAATGGCATCCCATTCGTAGTCCCTGTTTGGGTATATCTTCCCTTCCTCCCCCTCCTTTGTTGGAATGCTAAAACCTTAAAAGATATTGAGAATACCCTGGGTAGATTCATTGATCGTGCCAAACCACGAGATGGTATCCAATCCTATGCTCATCTATGTGTATACGTAGATATGGAAAAATGCTTTCCAGAGGCCATCCAACTCACCCTAGATCACTGGTCCTACATTCAAATAGTTGACTATGAACAACTCTCGTTTAAATGAAAAACATGCCATGAGTATGGACACTTCACAAAAAAATGTCCCAAGAAAAAGATAGATCAACCTGAAGAAAAAGAGAAAGAACAATGGCAACAAGCCAAAAGAAAGAAAACTACAAATAATTATGGACCCCAGCCGCAAGAACACAAAGCAAACTCCAAACCTAATTTTCCACTCAAGGGGAAATACCCGATGATGGGGAACAACAACAGAGAAAGAAGTAAAAATAGATATGTAGTTCTTGAAAATATGGAGTCAGAAATAGTAAATTCAAAGGAATCAATAGAATATACTCAGAGCCAACATGACTCCGATCCAGTTTCCCCATCAAAGAAAAATGATCTAGTCTTCATCCACCTCGAGGATCCCTCTCCCATATTGATCCCCCTTGTTCCTGATCCAGTGGAAAAAATCCAGGAGGACTTGAGGGAAGACCTGGACCAGGAAATCTCCAAAAGCACCAAAGCATCGAAAGTGGGAAGGAAAACAAATAACCCAAAAGGGAAAAATAAACAAACCAAGATAAAGAATTGGGAATCCACCATGCTTGAATAAGTATTCAAAAAACATGGGAAATTAGGAAAAACACCCAGATCTAAGGGACATACTTAGCCCACAAAAGGGGGGAAACCAAAAATGCAAGTAAGTAATGAAGGTAGTCTCCTGGAATTGTAGGGGAATGGGACAAAGAGAAAAACATGAAGCTATGGGAAAATTAATCAAATTATAAAAGCCCCAAATTCTGTTAATACAAGAGACTAAAATGCAAGGAACAAAGGCCCTTCAAGAAATGCAACAAATCTGGAAAGCAAGTGATGGAGTAGCTCTAAATTCAAGAGGAGTGCCAGGAGGAATTTGCATAATATGGAACACCACGGTATTCAGGGAAGAACACAGACTGGAATCAACTCGTTGGGTTTTGGTCCAACTAAAACATTTTCCCTCAGGTATCATCTATCCTATCATTAATATTTATATGCCTAAGAACTATTGGGAGAAAGTAGTATGTTTGGAGTCTCTGATGGGGATTAAAGAAGCTAGGTTTCAAAACAATTGTATCATAACTGGCGATTTCAACACAACTCTTCACCAAAATGAAAAAAAGAGGCTCCATAGTAAGGGATCCTTTCATGGAACGCATGTAATATCTGGTAACTGAGTTGGACCTCTTTGATGTCCACCCTAGCAAAGGAAAATATACGTGGAGTAACAAACGCACAGGAGTAGGCCACATAACAACTACATTGGACCGATTCCTTATTCATAGTTCGCTACTCTCTCTTCCAAACAAGATCTCTTCTCAAATTATTCCTTGGGGTCCTTCTGATCATCGCCAAATAGTTATCTCCTTTGATAAAGCATAAAACCTTGGTCCAATCCCCTTTAAGTTCAACCCTCTCTGGTTGGAATCGCAGGAATTCCTTCCCTTGATCTCTTCTATTTGGTCGAACTAGGTGGATGGGTCCCCGGTTTTCATTTGGGAACAAAAGCTCAAAATAACTAAGAAATATATCAAGGATTGGATAAAAAAACTCCCCCCACAAACCCAGGGAAGAAGTAGAAAAATGAAAAAAAGCATCTTGAGGAATTACAAGAAGATATGGAATCTAAAGAAATCAATAACAGTCAAATTGTGTAGGAGAAATAATACTTCCAAAAGTATATGAAGGCTCTCCACAATGAAGAAACGCTCTGGAGACTGAAATATCGGGCCCTATGGCTTCAAGCAGGGGATAAAAACACCTCCTTCTTCCATAAGAAGGCAAAGGCTAGAAAACACAGGAATAATGTGGAGGAAATCAAGATGCAATCAGGGGTCCTAATTAATTCCATTGAGGAAATAAAAAAAGAAGCAATCTCTCATTTCCATCATCTTTATACCAAGGAAGGAGAAGACAACCAAGATCTTAGTAAGTAGTTCATTGAACATATTTCGCAAATGATAAAAGAGAACAACAACACATAATTAAATAAGGAGGTCACAGTGGAAGAAGTCAAATTTGTTATAAATCAGTTTGATCCAGACAAAGCTCCTAGACCAGATGGATTTATTCTACATATTTATAGAAATTGTTGGACTATCATCAAATTAGATCTCATCCACATGATCAGATATGTCCAAAAATCCTGCAGGATGGGAGGCGTTACCAACACTCATTTTCTAGCATTGATCCCCGAGGACAAAAACGCCATCTCCTTTGATAGATATCGCCCCATCTCTTTATGCAATGTTTCCTACAAAACCTTAGCAAAAGTCATAGCAAATAGGCTAAATCATTTGCTTCCACGACTCATTCTCCCAAATCAAGGTGGCTTTGTCGCAAAAAGATAGATCTGGGACACCATCACCTTGGTCTAGGAGGCGATCCACTCCAACTTTAACAACAAAGAAAAAGGTATGGTCATTAAAATAGACATGGCAAATGCATTTGATTGAGTCAAGCATAGTTTCCTTTTTGAAGTTTTAAAGAAATTTGGTTTTAACTACTCCTTTATTTCTTATATTGGAGCATGTATTACCACCCCTTGGATAGCCCCTCTAATGAATGGAAGGCATGTTCCTTTCTTCCAAGCCACAAAAGGATTATGGCAGGGTTCTCCACTCTCCCCAATGTTGTATTTCCTCATGGCAGAATCTCTAAACAGAAGACTAGAACATGAAAGAAGAACAAGCAACATTCCAGGCCTGAAGATAACAAAGGGGGTCAGAAGAATAAATAACTCCCACTTTGTCGATGACAGTCTGCTGCTTGGTGGAGCATCTCAAAATATGGCCAATATATTTAAATTGGTCTTATATCAGTACAAAGAAGCCTTGGGAGGAACCATAAACAAACATAAGATCCAAATATATGCTTGGAACATTAAAGCAAGTATCCTAGCAAGAATTGTAAATATTTTACAGTTCCCTTTTTCAGTAGAATGGAAATTCTTAAAATATTTAGGCACTCCTATCAGTATAAATCTCTCCCAGGGGAAGTGTGGCAAGTTATCCTTCCAAAGAACAAATATAAATTCGAAATTTGGGGAGCAATCTAGTTGAACCCAACGGGCCGAGTGGTGTTAGTAAAGTCAGTTTTATCTTCCTTCCCAATCTTTTAATTCTCATCTCTCCTCGCTCCGATAGGGATAAAAAAGGAAATGACTCAATTAATTCGTAAATTCCTTTAGCAGAGGGGGAAAGAGAATGAAAAAAAAATCCATATGGTCAATTGGTCCACAATTTTCGCCCCTAAAGAGAATGGTGGGTTGGGAATCCGGGACCCGAAAAAGATAAATATTGTGCTAGGTGCAAAACTCCTTTGGCGACTGGTTTCAGATAACAATGATTGGTGGAATAATTCAATTCGCTACAAATACCTAAAAATAAATCGAAAAATATGCATGGATGTTTCCCCCACACATCAAATAGGGTCTCCCATCTGGAAACTCTTAAGTGGCTCTCTCTCACTTCTGCGAGACCATCTCTTTTGGTGCCCAAGGAATGGAAAAGAAATCAAGATCTGGGATGACTCCTTTTCAACTTCGGGAATCTTATTTGACATTACCTCCTTGGATTCTTTATGAGATTGGATAACTTCTTAAGTAAAATCCCTCATCTCTCACATATCAGAATGGAATAGTAATGGATCTTGGAAGGGGTGGAATTTGGGAGAGGTACCCCCAAATATTCTCAATGCCTCACACCTATTCCTTCTGAAAATAAATGGATCTTCCCTAGTGCATCTCCAACAGAAGGATAACAAAGGATGGGGTGTTGTAGGTTACTCAGTGAAGGAAGGTTACCAAATTCTTCTCTTTCAATCCCAACTACCAGAAAAAATGTCCATTTGGAAGGAGATCTAGAGTGCAGATGGGTTACCTAAGATAAACATATTTGGTTGGCAGTTAGCCCATAAAAAATTGTTGATAGGGGAAAATATTCTTAAAATAGGATTATTGGGGCCCTTTAGATGTGCCCTATGCAAACAAAACTCCGAAACTATAGAGCATCTCTTCCTGAATTGCAATTTTTCCAAACAAGTTTTGCATACAGTCCATTCTGAATTAACTCAACAAATCGTTTGGCCATCAAATTGTCGAGTCTTGATTGGGAAATGGAGTAAAGTCTATAAAGGCTCCTTCTCCAAAAATCCAACATTTCATCACGTCTGGAAGGAATCTATAAAAATTTTATGTTGGAAAATATGGTTGGAAAGGAACAAACTTATCTTTATAGAGAAAACGACTTCTCCCTCCTCAGTAGTTTCTCATGCGTTAGGTAAATTGGGAGAGTTATTTTCCTCGTGAAGATTCAAAGTGTCGACAAAGGATCACTTGGAAAAATTAGAAGAGAATTGGATGAAAAAATTTAACCTCTCAACCAACCACTCTCCTAAAATTCTTCAAAAATCATGCTGACAACTTCAATTTTCACATTAGGATAGCAATCTATGGTTATTGTCGCAAGAAAACTATTTCATTTTCTTTGATGGAGCATCAAAAGGAAACCTGGGGGAGGCAGGTGTGAGAGGGGTGTGTTGGTTGTGGAGCCTGATTATCTTCCTGATTTAGAGGTCTTTGTTTTCAGCTGTGTTTATACCCCATGAAGACTTTACACCCCAGAAGAATGTACACTCCTCCATGAAGGGGGAGTGTAGGGAGGGGTTACCTCCCCTGTGGGGTCTGGGGGGAAGCATTCCTTGATGGGGGTTCGGGGGTGAAGCCCCCGAAGTAAAATTTTCCTTGTAAATGTATATTGTAATTTCATAGTAAATCTGGACCGTTCATTATAAGGTTGCAGATCTGACGGTAGAACTTGTGTTAGGGTTTATTGATATATAAGGAAACCCTCTTTTATGAGGGAAATGCATTGTGGCTATGTATCAATGTGAATATTGTATTATGAGTGATGAGACTGTGAGAGAAAGAAGAGGAAGTTACAATGGGTGTGATGTAGGTTGTATCCCTTCATTTGTTGGATAATAATAAAGGAAGGACTTGGAAATTTCTCTAGTGGACGTATTCCACACTTGGTGAACCATGTATATCTGTGTCTCTATTGTATTGTGTATCTTATGTGTTTTATTTCCTCATTTGTTTTATTTTATTACTCCGTGATCCTATTTTTCTAACAACTGGTATCAGAGTGAAAAGTAACTCTTAGGAAAAGAGGGTTTCTGGTTCGAGTGGGAGCAATGGCGGAAGAGAGAAAGTTTAGGGTCGATAAATTTAACGGCCAAAACTACCAGTTATAGAAGATGTAGATGGAAGATTATTTATATCAGAAGGATCTATTCCTACCATTGGGTGGAATAACAAAGAAGTCGTCGACCATGAAGGATGAAGAATGGGAGGTTCTTGACAGAAAGGCACTAGGAACGATACGACTGAGCCTGGCAGCGTTGATGGCTTTCAATATTTCGAAAGAAAAGACAAGGAAGGAGCCGATGGACGCATTCACTAAACTGTATGAAAAATCCTCGGTGTCCAATAAGGTATTTCTAATGAAGATATTATTTAATATGAAGATGTTAGAAGGTGGGTTTGTTGTAGATCATTTAAATGAATTTAATATGGTTACTAATCAGCTAAGTTCTGTAAAAGTGGACTTTGATGATGAGGTCAGGGATCTTCTAATCTTGTGCTCATTTCCATAAAGATGGAATGGCTTGGTCATAGTTGTAAGTAACTCTATCTCTAGTTCAAATACTTTAAAGTTTGATGATGTTGTTGGTGTTATCCTTAGTGAGTAAATGTGACGGAAAAGAACAGGTGAGACATCAGGTAATGCATTAAACATGGAGAACAGGGGAAGACAAAAGGATAGAGGAAAGGGCTCAAGGAATCGCTAGAATTATAGGAAGGTAAGATCCAAATCCGGACTGGGAAAGATAGAGTGTTGGAATTGTGGGAAGAAAGGACATCTGAAGAAAGATTGCACAACTCCAATGAAACAAAGAGATGGACAACAAGAGAACAACCAGGAAGCAAATGTAACAGGTGATGTGTTACACGATGCTTTGATTCTTTCTATAGATAATATTCATGAGTCTTGGGTAGTAGATTCAGGGGCTTCATTTCATGCCACACCCCATAGGAAACATTTTCTAGATTATGTTCAAGT
>SNQJ01S0052911.1:34889-50510 GCA_010110895.2 Picea sitchensis | reverse complement strand
TGAAGGAAGATTTTTCTTGGCATTTTGGGCATTTATCTTGGTGGAAGGTGTTACAACTAGGGTTTGCTACTTGATTTCTTGGTCAAATGTAAGTAAATTTCTGCAAAACTTCTTGAATGAATGGTTGTAGTTTTATTTCTCTTACATTTATGATTATAATTTGTTGAATAAACCCTAGGGGACAAGCACACATTGTAGGTCCTTGTCTCATGTCCTCGTCAAGATTTCTAGCCATTTTTGCTGAAATGAGATAGAGCCTTGCCATAGCAACACTCTACTCTTTCATGCTGAAGAGGATTGAGCCTAGCCTTAGCTACACTCATTTTTCCCCTCTTCATATGCTAGTCGTACTATCCTTAAACTGACAAGAAGGAGACCCCTTAAGCCTAGGCTCTCTACACTTGGGGCTGATTTTTCTAGGGTTTGTTGATAGAGCCTTGTTGTAGCAACACTTTGCTTCATCAAACCCTCTTGTCTTGGTTTTATGCTTCATCTTCAGCTAGTCGTAATTGCCAGAGAGTTAAGGAAGGAAGAGAGAGCATCGAGGCCTAGTTCATCTACACCAAGGTGAACCTCTCTCCCCCAGGGTTTGTGTCCTTGAGGCCTTGCTCTAGCAACACCTCAAGGCTAAATCCTCTATTCCTTAGCCTTATTACATTATTTGATCCTTTAGCTCTTGCGTCCTTCCTTTGTCTCCATTAACCCTAGGAAACACACTGATCTAAGACCTAGCCTATGAGTATTATGATAAAAAACAACAACTCTCTAATACTTTGAACAAACCCTAACTTTACTGAACCTAGCCTAAAACTAACCTTCTAACCTATATGTTGTCGTCTTCTTTAATGCTATACACATCTTATACGCAGCATCTATTTCATATTTAAAGCAATTGAATGGTTGGCTAAGGCGCTATTATTAAAGTGTTGATATTGTTACATTGAATGCCATTAGCATTTATTGTAAAGTGATATTGTAATCATTGCTATTGTACAACTTCGATTTGCTTCATCAATAATATTGTTTACCTATTGATTATTATCAGGGAGTCATTTATTATATGAAGTACTAACCAACAAGCAAACTTGCACATGTAGTTTCATTGTTGCTTTGTTCTCAGGCAGGTGATACTTCTTGGTTATTACTTCTGGATTGGCTATAAGACGGACTTTCTGATCAGGTGGTGACTTGTGAGGGGGGAATTATCTTTTAGCTCTTAATCCTTTGACCTTCTCAAAACCCAGGTCACCGAGAACGTCTCCCCTAGGCCTTACCTCCCTAAACAGAAAGAACCATCTCATTGAGGTGACATTGGGTGGGATAGGTTCCAGTTACACCAGTTTGTCTCTTCATCTCTAGCTTTTATCCTAAACTACAAACTGTGCGATAACACCTCCAAATTTAATATTTTTTTGCTTTTTTTAAATTAGTATATTATTTTTTTTATTTTTTTTAATAATTTTTTTTATATTTTATGATTACTTTTTAATTTGTTTTAATTATTTAAATATTTTTTAATTTGTTATATGGTTTGATTTAAATTTTTATTTTTTTAATAATTATTTTTATTATTTTTTTAATAATTATTTTTATTATTTTTTTAATATTTTTAGTGTAGTTTTTAAATTTTATTTTGTTTTTATTTTGGGTTTCTTTGGTGATTTGTTTTTCAATTTCTCTTTTACAAGATTGTTTTAATTTTTTTTTTATTCTTAAAAAAAAATTATGTTAAATGTTTTTTTAACTTTTTCTTCAATTTTTTATATTTATTTATCTTTTATAAATAAAATAAAATAAATTTAATAAATGCTTTTCGAAGTAATGATTTAAGAGTCAGGTTTTTGTTTGTGATGGTAGAAGTCGTAGGTTTTTACCATCACAAATAAAAACCTACGACTNTTATTTATCTTTTATAAATAAAATAAAATAAATTTAATAAATGCTTTTCGAAGTAATGATTTAAGAGTCAGGTTTTTGTTTGTGATGGTAGAAGTCGTAGGTTTTTATTTGTGATGGTAAAAGTCATCTAGGTCACGATTTCAATTAGGTAGTAATTTTAACTAAAAAAAAAATTGATGCTACTAAGTAACATCACTTTTCGATTTAAGGGTCAATTTCAAGGTCAATGGTATCGATTCTCAAGGTTGCGATTCAAGGGTCAAACGAATCGGAATTTTAACCACCCCCACAAAAAGGGTGCTACCAATAGCGCCACTTTTTTATTCGGGGGCAAAAATTCAACCTCTAAAAAAATGAGAACTCTAGAGAGTTCTTGTTAAGTTGGCAACTTTATTCTAAAAGTTTATGTTATAAAAATAAAATATCAAAAATACTAAGTCAAATCACAAATTTAACGACTAAATCTTCAAGTGCATCTCCTAAGTTCGGTAGCAAAGTCACTCCCTAAACTCAACTCAATAGTTGACCTAGAATGACTTGTGCTTTCTAACATTTGTTCTACATCTCCTCACAACACCTTCAAAGGGAGTTCATCATCATTATCATTATCTTTATCAGCAATACCATAATCCCACATCGTAATGAACCCAACAAAATAATTAACATGTTTGTGTTATAGAAACAGAAAATTTGAATTACTATACACAACTTTAATAACGTTTTCTAAAATTAAGATAAAGTGATTAAATGAATGAATATATATTCACTCCAATTTCACTTACACATTGATAAACTATTCCTTAGTCTTTTACATAGCAAATCAAAAATAAGATTATTAAAATTTATATATTAATAAAATAAATTTTAATAATGAAATACTCATTAAGTATTTTTATTTTAAAATAAAATATTCAAATATAAAGTGTTGCCAATTAAATTTTAATTTAAAATAAAATATTCAAACATACATTCCAAATTCATTGAGAAATGAAACAAATAACCCAAAATATTCAAATATGAACTCTAAATTCTAGCCAATTAAACTAGTTATTTATTTATTGCCTTATCTATCATAATTTTTATCACATTTTCTTTTCTAATCTCTTAAATAGTGTATTTGAAGAAGAAATCAAATACATAGTATACTTAATCTTCCTCTAAATGTCATAGCATTTTAAAAACATCACCCCTCATGGACTAGAAACCAATATATTAAGTGGTTTATGACAAATATCTGACCAATCCTATGAGATAAAAGACATCTCAAAATCTCTTCAGCCTTCTATACTATGGAGTTGTGCTTAATACAAAACTATTGTCCTCATCTTCTTATAACTAGGGAGTATATATCCCTTAAAAACGTGATTTACCAAATTTTTTACTATCTCCCTCTAATAAGAAGACCTACATTAGACCTACACATTAAATGCAATAGCATTAACAAAGAAAAACCCTGCACACATTAAATGCAATAGCATTAACAAAGAAAAACCCTGCACACATTAAATGCAATGCCATTGACAAAGAAAAACCCTACAAGTGATGCATTCATGTCTGTATGCCATTTTGCGTCTCAAAGATGATCTAATTGCAGCACTATTCGACTGAGAATTGATATGCATGAGTGGTGGAGAAATAGTTGTTTTCAACTTTATCATAATGTCTTATTAATGATGCAAGGCAGGGATTTCATTGAACAGTTTTACTTGCTCCTTCTCAACACCAACTAAATTTACTTGCATCTTACGGTGGAGCAAACCAACAACTTGACCCGGTGATTCCACCCAATCCATTGTATGAATGGGTGGATTTGAGAAGGTCCCACAACCTACATACATTCAAAAGCCCTTTTGGCTTCTATATATTTTTTTGATTCAAGATTATTTTGTTTTGGGGGTGAAGATTATTTTGTTTTGGGGTGGGGATTTTATGTTGAGTGATTTGGACTTTGGTTGTTATAATCTAAAACTTAAGGGTTGAAGTGGTTTTATGAGATGGTTAGAGGGTAGATCTTGTACTCTTTCTATTTGGGTTCAAATCTTCATGAAATTTTAGTCCATTGGATAAGGCTAGAAGGGTAGATGTCTCCAAGGATAGAGGTTCATTTAGGTATGTCTCAAAACGCATCAGCCTTTGCTAAATCACAAGTTATTGGTATATCTAGCTTGTAGGCTATTGAATATACTCTTTGATTATAGTGACAACCAAATAGTTTGATTCCAGGCTAAGCTCAGATCACCCTAATAAATTAAATTACCGATTCCCATAATTTAAAAAAAAAATCTAAAACAAAACAAGTATGTGATCTATTAACATTCATTGTTCAACACATTTAAACCATATATAATATATGTGAAATTGAAACATGAATTTAAAAAAATAAAAAATAACAGTACATGAAAGTCCATCTTAGAAGCATATTCTCGTTGAGAAAGGTGTAATCATCCAATGTTGTATAGTGTCCGGTTATGTTGTATAGTCAATGTTGTATAGTGTCCGGTTCTGATTTGATTGTGAAAAAATGCAAGTTCATTTGAAGCAAAAATGAAAAATGAAATTTAATGGGTAATGTTGAATCTCAATAAGCAGAGCTGCCGCCCTATATATTTTATGTTTCAGCAGTTTATGTGGAAAAGATGAAGAAAAACATATGCATCAGGATTCAGAACTAAAGGTAAAAAGGGAGGTAAGTCGTTTTCATACAGTGACCAGTCATTTGAAAGGGCATAAAGTTCATACGGATTACAACATCTGGAAAAATGCATTGCATCTGCCTTTGTGGAATCTGTGTGATGGTGTTAAAGAAGTCATAAAATGGGGACAATTATGATCAGTTGAATATGAAACTGCTGCCACTAAAATCACTTCATTGTTTTTCCAGTCCTCGCTAACCATTAAATTGCGACTCTCTTTCTATATATAAATAGAAGTATGTTTCTCAACACAGCACAAAATGGTTTGATTGGCTTTCTTGACATGGCTCGCTGAGAAGCTCGCAAATGCTGAACATGTGCATTCTTGACGCATCATCATTTCTGTAATAAAAAAAAATGGTTTTAATGCAGGTCCTATGTTCAATGATCAATCCAATTGTGAACAATTGGAAGAGAAAAGACCCTTCAAAAAAATAAAAATAATAAAGAGGCACGAAGAAACTTCGATGGATTTACCTATACTCTTTACAAATTGGATTTGCCCATTCCTTGTCAAAATTTTCTAAATAATTATTAGGACTACCGGAGTTACGAGTACATCAAGTATACACTTATATTCCTTCTAAATTAAATTTCCACTCTTTGAATGGATTCTCTATGGTCATTTGTCAGAAAAATAAAAATGGGTATCCATATCACATTGGTACATCATGCCTCTATTAAATTATAAATAAAGTTTCGGTAAAGCCACAAAATTCAACCCATGCAAACACTGGCAAACAGGAAAAATAGCCGAAATCCTCAGAAATGAATGTGGCCTTTATAGTGGACCTACATGCCTCAATATCTGCATCCTTTGGGGGAGCNATTATAAATAAAGTTTCGGTAAAGCCACAAAATTCAACCCATGCAAACACTGGCAAACAGGAAAAATAGCCGAAATCCTCAGAAATGAATGTGGCCTTTATAGTGGACCTACATGCCTCAATATCTGCATCCTTTGGGGGAGCACAACAAAGAAAATGAAAGGAAGATACAAGCCAAACTGCAGAAACATAACAAATGAATGCTTGGTCAGTCTTAAGAGAACTCTGTTCACTTTCATCCAATGAGCATTGTCTTTAATTTCAATAAAGACAAGCATTGAGATTTAACTTCAATTCATTTCTTACATGGAACCACGGAGAAAGTTGAAGAAATTAAGATTTGAAAGCATACAAAGATACAAACAAATCAAAACAAAATCAGCAGAATTCAACGGCCATGTTGATCTTGAAGACATGGAGAGATGAAAAACAAAGGACAAATATGACCCATACGAATTATGGACATACATTTCCATTTTGCTCTTTGTAATACAAGAAGCCAAAAGCTTTGCTTCATTGCTTCATTTTCATGTATAGAATTAGAATGAGATCATCCTAGCATCTAAAAATAATGCAGAACTAACAAAGAATCATTTAGTAACCGATAGAGATCTCAACAAAATCCTACTACTCATCGCTATCAAATAATGAAGGGCGCTTCCCTGGAGTTTTAGGAGGGATGCAATTACTGGATAATTCACCTCATCATCTGAAATTCCCACCCCCCCTGAAGGAAAGACTATTAAATTCCCACCACCACCTCTGGTCAACAGTGTGTCTCATTTTGCAAATGGTCTTCCCGAGAGGCTAAGATATGTGAAACATTTAAGAAAATGCAATAAAAAGGGTGTGGCAGTTTCTCACTATAAAGGTAAATGAACTTCAAAAGAGCTAAAAATGCATGAAAGGAAATGCGAATATATTCAATGAATTGATTTAGAACATATAGTTTGCACAATGCAGCCATCAATACCACAGTAGCAAATAAAAAGCCAATAATTATCAGTGCTATAGTACATATTGCACTCGATCCACATATCAACATAGATGCAGGTTGGAATAATTTATAGAATCCTGGAGTGGTATTTGATGTTACTACGTATAAGATAAAAGGATGCATACAGCATATGGAATTTGCTCTCTAAATGGATTCCTTCTTTACATTAACTTAGAAAATGGAGAAAAAAGCTTTGATTGATGAGTGCAAAATGATGGAGAAAATATGGACAATAAGGAGAAGCATTCTAAACACTTAGAGCAGTTTACATGCCTTGAGGAACTTTTAGTACTGCTATTATAGTTTTACCATAGTTGGCCCTTCTCCTGAATCTGAACCCCAATCATTTTCTATCATTAAGGCATTCTCCTACATGAGTTCAGTCATATCATCTGCCTTCATAAGAAATAAATCATTCATGTCAATAGGGTTCACATATTTGTTGTCTCCAATTCTTGTCCAGCGAAGTATGTCCAACATCAAAACACAAACCAAGTTGAAAGATAGTTTCTTGCAGGGAAGAAAACTACTACCAGACTGTAGAAACAACATTGGGATCTATCAAAGTGGAATATATTGAACTCATGGCAAAGTCATCGATACTCATAATAATTTTGTTATTGATAACAAAAACTCTGCCATCACATTTAAGGCTAGTGTTGAGTCATCTATTTTCACGGCAAGTATGCAAAATAGTATTGTAGGATGTCAAACATTTCATTATGCAAAATGACATTGTTGGAGGGCAAGATTTATTTTTGAAGAGCACCAATTAATAGATGATTACATTTGTTTAGAGTGGTGAAGACTGAATGCAATGCATTGAATTTCACAGGCCTATAGTTGTAGGACCTCAACAACCCTGTTCAATCCCTCAAATTTGACAACCAGAATTATAAGTATTCATATTCAACTTTCATTCATATATCCAGTTCTCTATTGATGTTTAACCCCCAAAATCTCCAACCACTGAAACTAAATCCAAGTTGCCCATAAAGGAAAAACTCAATCAGTGATAACTGGTGCAAGGTAATCAAAACTTCAAAACACCCACAATCTATGAAAAATCCTCCAAATCTTAATTGAAATCCAATAGCCCACTGGAAGAAAACTAGTATCTAAAACAAGGAAATCGAAATTCCCTATAAACAAAATTAGATGATCCAGTTCATAAAATTTCCCCATTCTGGTGGAAACCCAATGCCCAGTAATGAAAAAGCAAAGTCTCCTACTGATTCTGTATAGCACTGATAGATCATACCCCAATCGCAATAATATACATTGATAAATGAAAATCTAAAAAAACAAAAAAATAAAACTAGCCTCAAAACTGAGGCTTGTAGCAGAAGATCAGACTTCAATGGCAAACTTGTCACTCTCAGACTTGACTATCCAATAGCAGCCTTTGTCACTCTCAGACTTGACTGTTTGGTGGCAGCCCTTGTCACTCACACTCCTCACAGAGCTCAAAGATCAGTAGCAGGCTTCAGAGACACTGTATGAGAGCAAATGATCGCTTAGTAGGTATATAAATAGTTTGTATCATCTAGGTTTATGGTTGTCTTTTGGTTTTTTTTGCACATTTCTTAACTTCTTTGGAAAATTGTATGCAGTAACTGTGGACTGTTTCTGGAGAGATGGTCAATGTTTCTTGTGTTATGTACACCATTTCTCCTAGGGGTTCGATGAAAATAGAATGGGTTTCTCCAGCAACAGAAATAAGAAACACATGACAGAAATGGCCTTTCTGATGCATTTTCTGTTTCTAACAGGCTTCGCCTAGAAACAGCTTTCAAACGCCACATTTCTAAAAATGTAGGCCCAAACCAATACCAGTGGATGCCATTATGGCAGCAACTATAGATTTAGAGGGTGGCATGTACATATGAGAGCATCTGCCAACAGTTGCTCCTAATAATTGCGACAACCCACCAAACAGAGAAGATTAAGTTGAAAACCGTTTGTATCGATGATAAGGTTTTGAGGCCCAGAAGAAGACCTCAGAGTATTTGGCAAACATGAGTGTTATTGGAACCTTCATTGACCAAAGAACACTATTGTTAGCCCTTCTTGAGCTAAAGAAACCATCCATTCTGAACCAACCAGGTCATACCCTTCTTGAGCTAAAGAAACCATCCATTCTGAACCAACCAGGTCATACAAGATGGAGTAATAGTTGTATAAGCATTGGGACTGTTATATAAGCAATGTTAAATTCTACTCTTTCCATTGTGGCTCCTCTGCTCTCATCCATCAAGTTTTCCAGAGATACCAGAGCCATGAATCTGAGTTCTCTGGTTTTCTCATCTTTACTCCTGAAAAACCTGATTAGTAGCTTTGTCCAGTTAGTCATCATGGGGTGTAGGAAGCAATGGAATGCGGAAGCAATTAGGCTTTTCTTGGATGGACCTCACAACATGGTTCACTGACTGCAGCAGGGAATTCAATCTAGGAGTCACCATCTGTTAATCTGTCTTGCATATTCATCAATCTCGATGTGCAACTGCACAGACCACAGTTGCACTCATGGCAACCATTTGTCAGGAAGTGCAGAGATGGCAGCGAGTAGAGGGAATTAGGTA
This sequence comes from Picea sitchensis, assembly GCA_010110895.2. Taxonomy (NCBI): domain Eukaryota; kingdom Viridiplantae; phylum Streptophyta; class Pinopsida; order Pinales; family Pinaceae; genus Picea; species Picea sitchensis. Next base: position 41,512 of record SNQJ01S0052911.1, on the reverse strand, counting down.
GTTATTTCAGTGTTCCAGGATCTGAAGAGAAAGCAGCGCTGCAACTGTGATCGCTTCTAGGAGAATTGTGTTGCATAAATTCAGATACTTCTATAGTGACAGTTGCAGATTTCAAAGGAAGGCATTGTAGCACTACGAGTATGGACTACAGCTTATGGACACTGGAGATATATGTCATAAACGAATTACCATGCGTGATGGAAGAATTGTGCATGTGGTTGGGTTAAAAACATTACAACAATAGAAGTAGCAGAATCTGTGCCAGAAAATCCTGCAATAGAAAAACGAACAATGTGCAGAGGGCTACAGCCAACAAGCCAGAACAACAAAGCTACAACACACAAGAAACTGCACACTACAGGCTGCTAAGTTCTGTGCAAAAACACAACTAAGTACAGTCAAGTTCTGTGCAGAAACAAAACTAGGGACAGTAAAAACGTAACTGAGCAAAAACCGTCCAAATCCAAAGCTAACACGTCTTATCGACTTAGTATGCAGAGACACAATTTTTTTTTAACTGGAGAAAAACCCTTTTCCAAATAAATAAAACCCAAAAAAAATTCCAGAATTTCTTCATAACATTGAAAGATTTTACAGTACAAAGCAGACTGTTTACCGCTTGTCATTTAGACCCTTTAGTCTGAAGTTTCTACATTCCCACGTTGTGAATCCTCCATTATGTTTCCCTCGGTCTGGCAGTTCYAGATTGCTACAGTGATACACTGTGAACTCTTACTTCTTCTGCCGCCTGTCATGCAGCTTCGGATCTGTAGAGGCACAGACTTTGAACACTGCCCAGTGATGTACCCTTTCTCTTTCTTCTTCGAGGGCGAGTTCATTAGATCCAATGTGTTCCATGGTCAGGGCTAGGTCACTAGATCCAACTTCCTTTTTATTTTTTCCTCTTCTCTCATTTACTGATGGATCAGAATGAGATAGTTGAAGTTGTTTGTGTTCCAGGAATCGATCTCTTCCACTGTCCTAAATTTTATTTTTCTTGTTTCAAACATGAGTTCAACAATCATTATTGTCATATTTTCCATTATCCAAAATACATTGTGATGATCTCTTTCACTATCCAAAATGCAATGTTGGTTCCAGTAATCGATCTCTTCCACTTTCCAAGATTTTATTTTTCTTGTTCCAAACATCTAATCCACAATCATGATTGTGATCTCTTCCACTGTCCAGAATACAATGCATCCGCATGACACTGTGCTTTGACAGATATCAGCAATGACTGCATTAGAGATGGCAGTGGTGACAGGAGTGTATTTTAAGTGAAGGCATTGCAGGAAATAGAGACTCGATCGATGATATACTCCATGAATTGCACCACAAAAAAGTTGGGCGCATCTATGAAATATCCAGCGAAAACAAATCTTCCAAGGGTATTTATGGTCAATCCAACCCCATTTACATCCTTCATTATGGGTATACCTATGAAATGTCCAACAAAAACAAATCTTATATGGATATTTCTAGTCAGGCCAAACCCATTTATCTCGTTCAGTTTGTGGCCTCTTAGGGTGGCCATAACACCGTTAACACCCATCTCCAGATCAATCCTTCTTCTTAACAAACATGCAATAAGCACTCCTACGCTGTGTGCGCATATATCGGAAACTGTTACTGTTTCTCTTACCTCAAACTCTGCAGAAATAGCCATCCCTTCGAGCAAATCAGCTTCAAAAATAACCATCCCATCCAGCGAACAGCTTGATGAATAGCGTATGTAATCATTGCATTGACCTCCCTGTCAATCCTTCAATACACCCTTTCAGAAATACAAGACCTCCCATGCTCTTTGCTGCTCCATTAGAAATTCTTCAAAACCAACCCTAAACAGAGACCGTGTTAGACCGTGTTTCTCTGGTCAACCCATAAACCTCCATTCCTCCCCTTACATCCATATACTCTGGCCCTACCCTAAACATAAACAGTTATCCCACTGCTCAGTTCATACCCATATGGTGCTGCATACCCTTTATAGCGAAGTTGATGATCCTAAAATTTGAAAAGCTTTGATTAACAGAGGCTTTGAGATGTTATTTTTGAGGTTGGGTTACTTGTTCTGTGGTTGTGGTTGTTAAATCCCACTACCCACGTGCTCACCGACACCCGCGTCCATTGAAGATAACCTTTGAATGGCGTGGAAACACCAAAACGAATAAGACTGTAATGTCTTTTCGGAATAGTTTTGGCCTGAAAGGGTAACAAATTGAAAGGGCCATGACAAATTTAAAAATTTAAGTAGAGTAGTTAATAAGTGTACAATTTTTATTTATTTTTTATTCTCTTAAATAGGAAAGCAAAACCTTACTTTAAAAAATAACTTAGATATAAAATATATATATATATATATATATATATATATATAATTGAAAAAAGTTACATTCCAAAACAGATTTAGAAAACATTCCAATTTCTCCTAAATTGGACCTAATTACATCACATCATTAAAAGAAATTCCAAACATTCAAAAAAAAACATTTATCATGATGTGGGCTCTACATTTTTCATCAAAATCAAATCCTAAACAAAACATTATAAAAAAACTAACACTAAGTTTAAAGAGTAAAAAAAATCTTTTGAAAAACTATTTGAGAATGTCAACCTTCTCTTTCAATATTTCCAATATCCTTCCTCTACTCGAAAAGTTTGTTTAGAAAAAACATCATCTTCCTCCTTTTCCACTCTTCCAATATTTTCCAAGATCCTTCCTCTACTCCAAGAGCTTGTTTAGACAAAGCATCATCCTCCTCTTCCACTATTTCCCATGATCCTTCCTCCACTCCAAGAGCTCGTTTAGATAAAGCATCATCTTTCTAGTTTAGTTCTTTGGATAAATTTTAAAAAATTATGGATTTAAAAGTTGATTCCATTATTTTTATATGGTTAAATAATGATTTTAAAACTAAATCATACATGTCCATTAAGCCATTTACCTAATTATTGGTTACTTTTGAGTCATCTAGAATTTGAATTTTTTTATATTTTTTTTAATGCCAACTTCAAAGTAAAGATAAGGCCTTCCACTCAACCATATGATTTGTACTTGCCCATACCACAGCTTTAAGGAGAAACACAATGTGCCCTTCAAAATACTAAATAACACTTCCAACCCCACACAGTCCAAGGGTCCCTTAGCAAACCCCAACAGAGAAAGCACATGGGTATGATTTATATATCTCCAAGTTCCCTATTTGGCTTGGAACTTTCTATTTGAGGGAGCATTCAATTTCCTCAAACATAAAAGTAATTTGATGTTGGACATGTTTAGGAGGGATCTCCTTCCTTTTAAAGATGCTAGAGTTTTTAACAAGCCATAAGAAATAGAAACAATTAGGGATATAAATCTGAAGTCTTTGAGTGATATATTCTCACACCATTTCTTTGAGCATTCAGAAACCATGTTCTCTTATCATAGACCTTGACCTATTGTTATAGGCAGAATGTTTATCCATACTTCCTTAGCAAAAGGATATTGTACTAATAGATGGTATATTGTTTCCCGATAATTTTTACACAAGATACACCTCTTTGAACCTTGTTTTTCTCTCCTTTGGAGGACATATCAATTTATAGATTTGTTTTCCAATGATAGCCACATGAAATTAGAGACTTTAGTGGGGATTTTATTTTCCATATTTTTCCCCACCTCTAGATTGCTTCTAATGCCTTATATTTGAGCATAGTCTTGTAGCCAAGACTAGTTGTGAAACAATACTTAGATGAAATTTTGGAGAAAACTGAAGCATCATCCTCCAACAATGTTATGTGTCTTTGACCTACATTCATGATGTAACCCTCCCATATGTCTGATTTGTTCCTTTCAATCCAAGGGATCCTAGTGACCTCCAACCTTGCTACCAAATACGTGTGGTATCTGGATCAACCACATTTGCCAACACTTGTATGCCTTGATTGTTGAGATTGCTTAAGATGGTATGAGGTAGCTAAAAGTGTCCTCCATAACCCATCCAAGGATCTGACCCCAACCCTACATTTCTCCCATTTCGCAAGGGCTACTCCATATGTTTCCTTTCTACTAGTCCACAGGAAGTGAAAGCACTTCTTCCTTATCTACTCCAACATTCCCATAGGGATACAAGACATCAAATTCCAATACACTATGATTTCTTTGAGAATTGACTTGACTAGTGTCAATCATCCCCATATGGACAACCAACTGCACTAGGGTGTGATTCTTTTCTCAACTTTCTAATATAGAAAAATCCAATCTCTAAACCCATAGTCATTAGGTTTCAACATAAATCCCAAGTATTTAAACCCTTTACTAAAGTCTATATCTAGTGATAGTTTCTTCCTACCTATGACTTGTTATATTGAAATGATTGATGTTTTATGCATATTGATTCCATACTTGTAGCAACACAATATAGTGAGAGGGCATCTTTGTACCTCAAGGCCTTCCTTAGTTTTCCATTGATAAAAAGAGAACATTGTCCATAAAGAGTAAGTGTGTAATGGCTAGAGTCCTCCCCATCTTGACACCTTTAATGTCCTTATTTTGTTGTTAACTATTAACAATTCTACTCAAACCCTCTGCAACTATAAGGAAAACAAGAGGAGATCATGGGCATCCCTTCTTAAGACCCATAGAGGGGGTGAAAAATCCCAAGGAAAAACCCTTTATTATGATTCAGAAAAAGACACAGTTTAAACAACCCATTATCTAGTTTACAAAGGAACAACCCATCTTAAGTGTATTAAAATAAGACAAATATACAACTAGTCCACCCTATCATAAGTTTTAGAAAGAAAAAGTGTGATCACCATTGCTTGTAATTTATTGGTCCTCATTGAGTGCAAGGCCTTTTGAGCCACCCCTACAGTGTCATGGATCTATTTATTATTAAAAAAAAAATGTTTGATCTAGGTGGATATCGGTGGGCACCCACCTCTTTGACTGACTCAACACGGTTCTCCATCTTGGCATTTTTGTTATGAATTTTTGGGTCCTAAAATCCCAAGGCCATTTTGAGGCCCTAAAAGATGTTTTTTTGGGAAATTAAGTGGCATGGGTTTATCTATGACATGCGCAATCCATGCCACAAATTGTAGTTCTTAGTTAGATCTTTCCAATCAGTTACTATGCACCCCAAACCAAGATTTTATGCCAAAGTTGTGCCCCGGGAATATGACATATCAAATAACCACCTCGGGACCTGCAAACCTTTTGGCGCTTCACCTCCTAGGGTTAGGGTTTTGGACCTTTAGGGTTCTTGATTTATGTTAAAAGGCCATTCTTTCGGCCCCTTGTAATAGTGTTTTGTGAATGAGTGTAGTTGACATCTCTCTCCCTTCATAGGTAAGCTACCACCATTCTAACCAATTTGTGTTCTATAATATTCTACTATTTTATTCATTAATAGAAGTTGGGTGTTCACTATATTACTATGCTCTATGCTATATTTCTATGTCTGTGTGCTACATTTATTTTCTTTCCTTTCATTCCATTCTCTATACAAACTAGATCAATGGCATTAGAGTAATATGATCCTTGTTGTTTTCCAATGCATGTCCATGACAGGGTCAAGGTATATAGAGTTGGGTCTCGAGCTAGTTTCACTTAGGGATGACCACTCTCACCGGCCCAAGAAGCATCCCATAGAAAAAGAAAAGAGAGACGATGAAGCATGAGATCCTTTCAAGATGTTGCTCGAGGAATCCCTTGCATGACACAAGAATGAGATGATGAAAATTTTTTCCTACATCCTTCAACGATAGCTAAGGCACCTTCACCAAGCAACAATTTTGGAGGTGTGACACCCTTCAAGGTACAAGTAAAATTCGATATCCCTTTGTTTGAAATCCATATAGATGTAGATTCTTTGGAGAGATGGTTAAATCTATTAGAGGGTTACTACTATGTTCAATTTTTTTATTACATTGAAATATTACCTTCGCTCTCCTTAAAGCCCTTCCCCATGTTAGAGATTGGTGGGAAGGTTACTGGGAGAGACACAGCACAAATGAGTCGACAACATTTAGGATAGACCCTACTTGGGATACATTTGTTGATGCTCTCAAGGAGGAATTCTACCTTGTTGGGAATTATGATGACCAACACATGATATGGACAACTCTACAACATGAGAGAGACCAGACAGTGTCGGAGTACGCCAATATCTTCCCTACCTTGTGCTCAAAGATGGGTATCAAAGACTATGAGCGACACTTGGTTCTAAATTATTGTAGTGGCCTACACATGTACATCTAAACAAAGATGGATTTCTTGGACACCTCCTCACTAGGAGCCACTTATCGGTGTATTGTCAAAATTGAGCAGAAATTCAAGCAAAGGAATAAGCAGGAATTTGGGTCTACAAATATACCACAACAAAAGAATGTTAAAGGAGGCCCTAACTCACAGAACAAGGGAGAGAGCAAGGAAATCCAACCTCAAGATAACCAATCCAAGCCACAAGAAAATAAGGGTAACGGGAATTCAAAGAAGGACATTAGAAATTGGTGTGAGTTCCACAAAATCCCTTAGAATAACACTGATGAATGTCTCTCGAAATAGTCATTGTTGGTCGAACTTAAATAAAAAGAATCGGAGTCTCGCTTAGACTCTGATTCGGATCAGGATAAGG
>SNQJ01S0052911.1:21845-34869 GCA_010110895.2 Picea sitchensis | reverse complement strand
GGGGGGGGGGCACCTCTTCCATTCATAGATGTGGGTGAAGGGGACCCCACCACATTTCATTGTTGATAGTCTGAACCAGGAGAACTTGATCTCATTCGAGGTCATCATGATATTGATACCGTCGACAACGCCACACCCCCAACCATACACCATCGGGTGGTTGAGAAAAGGACAAGATATTTGTTTCAACCAATAGTGTCGCCTATCCTATAGCATCAAGCCCTTCAAAGATGAGGTATTGTGTGATGTTTTCCCACTTGAAGTTTGTGATGTTCTTTTAGGAAAACCCTATATGTGGAAGTGTCATGTTGTCTATGATTCCTAGCCTCGTAGTTTCATTGTTACTTTGGGAGGTCATCCCTACAAGATACCATAGGTAGTTTCAACTACTATAATTTCATTGATCTCAACAAAACAATGTCAAAATTTAATCTCTTATACTACAAAAATTTTCCTCTTCATGGTTTGGTTAGAAGGTAAATGAAAGGTCACTTCAACCACCACAACTTCACCACAGGGTCTCTCAACATAGTAGAAGTAGGTGGACAAGGTTGTAGAGGAATATAGAGATATCTTTGCTTCAACTATAAGGGTGCCTATGCACTGTCAAGTCAAACATTCCATTGACTTGATACTTGGTTCTCCCTTACCCAAATGGTCCAATATATAGGTGCTCCCTTCTGGAGAATGAGGAAATAAAACATCAAATTATCATCTGAAAGGGCCACATTCGACTGAGATCCTCACCTTGTGGGAGTCCAATTGTGTTCGTGCAAAAGAAGGATGGGACATGGAAATTATGTATTGATTATGGAGACTTAAACAAAATCATTTTCAATAACTAATACCCAATCCATTAGATTCATGATCTTCTTGATCAGCTTAAGGGTCCCAATTTCTTCAATAAGATTGATATGAAGTTAGGCTGCCACTAGGTTTCGATAGAACAAACTGATGTATGGAAGACAACCTTCAAATATAAAGAAGGCCTTTTTGAGTGGTTGGTCATGCATTTTGGCTTAACTAATGCTCCAACAACATTCATGAGAATGATGGATGGTATATTGCAGTCATTCACGAACTCTTTTGTGGTCTCAGACAGACTTGGGTAGAACATTTGTAGCACGTCTAGTAGGTCCTAAGAACCCTGCGACAACACAAGTTATATGTCAATATGGAGAAATGCTCATTCGACATGAAGAGAATTAAATACTTAGGATACATCATGGATGAACATGGGGTGCATGTGGACCTAGCCAAGACCTAATCCATCCATGATTTCCCAACCCCGATGACTCTGAAAAAGCTCTGTAGCTTCTTGGGCCTCACCAAATTCTACCATAGGTTCGTGTTGGGGTTATCTCATATAACTTGGCCCTTAATTCAAGTGGACAAGGTCAGAGCTAGCACCAAGTTTGTCTGGTCTAATTCATAACAAAAAGCATTCTAGGATCTAGAACACCGCCTCTGCTCCACACCAGTCCTCATGTTTTCAAACCTACAACAATCATTTGAGATTGAGACAGATGCCTCTAACTATGATATCAATGCAATTCTCACTTAGCAGGGACATCATGTGGTCTATCACAGTGAAACACTATTTGATGTTGTTCTCAGATATCCCACCTATGACAAGGAGATGTACTCCATTGTGTGGGCATTCCAACAATGGAATCATTATATTATGGGAAAGGAAATGATCATCCACACTAATCACAAGCATTTTCAATTCATGCAGACACAAGGAAAGTTATAGAATGACCACCATTGGAAGTGGTAGGGAACTTCGGTCTGGAGAAGACAATAGGAGTACTTCAGAAGTATTTCTTCTACCCAAAGCTTCGACAAGATGTCAACCAGTATATCAGGTCGTGCATTTCCCGTGCCATCACTAAACCAATCATCAAGAAGCAAGGGTTGTACACTGCTCTCCCTACACCAAACAAGCCCTAGGAGTCAATCTCCATAGATTACATGTCAATTTTTCCCTCCACCAAACATGGTCACCATCATCTCTTTGTGGTTGTCAATTGATTCTCTAAGATGGTTATTTTGGCACCATGTAAAAAGAGTATCACAGTCAAGGCCATTGCTAGGCTCTTATTTGAGTACGTTTAAGTTAATTTTGAGCTACCACAAACCATTATTTCAGATAGGGATAGTAGGTTCCTCGGTACATTTTGGTCCAACCTATGGTCTCTAATGGACACCAAGTTGACCAAATCGACTTCCTTTCACCCCTAAATAGATGGACAAACATAAGTGGTCAACATGATGATTGTGCATATCCTACACATGTACAAATCCAAACATCCACGTACATGGGACGAGATCCTTCCATATGTTCAGCATAGCTATAATAGTTTCATCCATGACTCTATTGGACACAACCCTTTTTAGGTGTGCTTGGGATTTTGACGATTGGTCCCCACTGATGTAGTTATTCCCGTTGTATATTCATCGATAGAGTCCTCCCGCACTCAGACCTAGGTAGATATAGAAACTAAATTTTTTGAACAGATCCAACACCTCCAACAACAAGTTCATGATATCTTGTTGAAGGCCAATGCCAAGTGAAGTAGCAACATGACCAAGATCGGGTTCCACACAAGTTTTGGGTTGGTGAAAAGGTGTAGTTGAATTTGTATAATTATCACCTTATAGTCCCCCATATCAAGCTTAGACCACTATGGTATGGACCTTACACCATCACAAAGGCTATGGGTGAAAATGATTTTGAATTGAGTATTCGCCCTTTCCTTGGCTTGCATCTAGTATTTAATGTGGAGCTACTTTTACCATATTTCCCACCTCTATTGGACACCTTGGAGGTGGTTGAGAAATTGGCCCCTACAAAAATCCATCTCAACTACATAGAGCAAGATATAATGGATCGAATCATGGAAACCAAGGTGAAGGGCACCCACCAACATAATATATAACTTTATCATATTGTCAAAGCAAGAAAGCTTCTTTAGCAAGGCAAGTGGCTCACCAAGTTTTAGATTCAACAAAAGTTTCTCCATCTATTGCAGGAACTTGACACAATGGGGATCATTTCTTCCTAAGGGGGGAGGACTAATATAGATGGATATTTGTGGCCACCCACCTCTTCCACTGACTCAACACGGTTTTGCATCTTGGCATTTTCTTATGATTTTTTGGATCCTAAACTTTTGGGGTCGTTATGAGGCCCTAAATGATGTTTTTTGGGAAATTCAGGGGTCTAGGTTTGTCTTTGACACACGTAAGTCATGCCACAAATTGTAGTTTTAGTTATATATTTCCAAAAATTTACCATGTGTGCCAAACAAATATTGTATGCCAAAGTTGAGCCCCCGGGAAGTTGATGTATTAACTAACCACCTTGGGGCCCACAAACCTTTTGTCACTTCACCTCCTAGGGTTAGGGTTTTGGACCTTTAGGGTTCTTTACTTATGTTAAAAGGCCATTATTTCGCCCCTTTGTAATAGAATTTTGCAAATGAGCGTAGCTTACATCTCTTTGTCTTTAGAGATAAGTTACCACCATTCTAGCCAGTTGTGTTCTACTACATTCTACTATTTTATTCATCAATAGAAGTTGGGTTTTCACTATACTATTTTGCTCTTTGTTATATTTGTGTGTGTGTGTGTGTGTGTGTTTTCTCCTTCCATGCTTTTCATTTCGTTCCCTATACAACCCAGATCATTGCTCCCCAAAAATAGTTTCTAAAAGAACACCTTTTAATATTCTTACTACGATTTTTGAGAAAATTTTATACAAAGCATTGCAAATTGAGATCGGTCTAAACTCCTCAAATGATGCATGATAATAGTTTTTGGAATTAGGGAAGTAAAATGTTTATTTGATGGATCCCAACACTTTTCCCGAAATCCTCAATTATTCTACAACTCTTAATAGGTATTCTTCTAGAAAATCATTGAAACCCACATAAAAGTCTATATAAACCCATTATTTTTAACTCCCCTTTCAAGACCTCTACCATTAAGTCCTCATTCATTTATTCCTCAACCATTCTCAAAAAATAAAGTTAATTTTACTATGTCTACAATATTAGGTCTACTCAAGTCCTGATATAATCTTTTGAAAAGAGGCACCCCAATATTATAATATATGTAAAGCTTCTTAGTGTATTTCCATCCTTTATATTGCATAATTTTGAAAATAAATTGTATTCTCATCCCCTTGGGCTAGCCATAGATCCCTACTATGCATCTTCCACTTGGATTCCTCTCATGCTTGTAGGTTCCTCTTAGTTTCCTTCATCTCTTTGAGCTTTTTTCTCTCCTCTTGAGTGAAGACTCCAATATAATTCAGATCAACACAAGGTTGATATTTTTCTTTCTGTGTCCCTTAATTTTTATTCTAAGGTCTATTACTTTATCATAGCCCAAACCAATGTGAATGTTTTTAACTTGCTTTAGATTGTCCACAAACGGGTAGATTGTTGAATTCCCCATCATTGGAGAGTAATGTCTCTAATCTTCCCTAAAAAAATTGACAAATTCATTTCCTTTGAGCCAAATTGGATTGGATTTCAAAGGGACCATTGGTTTGTTCTCATCCTTATTTATTTGTAGGAATATTGGGGATTAATCAAAGAAACCACCTTGATTGAACCATGACCTACTTCAGTTTGATTTCAATACCAACTACTCTAAGGTTATGAATCTATCCAATCTCTTTGAAATGGTTTGTGATCATGTTATTTTATTCCTCTATATTGGTTGTAATTTGATTGGATCAATATCACAAATATTTATGCTTTGAATGTTATGAAGAAAGTATTATGCTAGTGGGTCCATCCAAGTAGATTCTCCCTAGACTTCCAATCTATGAGTGATGAAGAATAAGTCACCACCCAAAATACCATATTATTGCTGAAATAAATTATGATCAAACATGGAATCCCAAAATTCCTTCCTATCACTATATGGCTTGCATATATTGACCAAATAAATGTCTTTCCCTCATTCCTTTGAGAGAAGTTCCAACCAATTATACCTGCATCAAAAAATGAGGAGTTTAGCCACTAAAAAAAGGCATTCCACCTGATGACTAACTCCACAAATTTACTAACAAAATCTAGAGCTACAAAGTGCCAATTTAGCAAAAAAGAGGAAATAGTGTTTTTTTCTCTTTCTTGGACTAACATGGTTTCTTAGACCAATAGAATACGTTATTTACGTTTTTTGAGTAAACCTTTGAGGGATAGTTTCTTTTTTTTAGGTGCTTGGATCCCTAGTGTTGATGGAAAGGATGATCACTTAATCATCATTTCAGGATTCCCCCAACTCAAAGGGCCCCAAATTTTTTGTTGACCACTTTTGTTCTCAAGCTCAATGCTTTTCTAGGCTAGACTCAACATAGATTTCCTCTCAAGTACGAAAGATTTGAATTCATGTCCTTAATTTGACCCAAACCTATGGCACATGTCCCAAATGAATTTTCTTCTAACATTACTTTGGATGACCTCATATGATATCTGGAGGTTTTTGACATTACTATAGTACTCTTCGATCTTTTAGAATTTTTTACTCCAAGTTCTAATTCCACACTGTATTTGCTAGAAGGGTTTGACTGGTCAAATGGAGAGAAATTGGGGAGGATATCCTAGGGATATGGGGAAATCAAACCATTATTCTTGTCTATATTTACCTTGGAGGTAACTTATTCAACTTGATCCTTCTCACCTCTTGAGAAGCAAGGATCAATTGGATTTTCCTTGAAAAGGATGCTACAAGGATTTCCTTCCCCAAGAGGGCTTATGGTATTATGATATGGGTTTGAATCTCTTTGACATGATTAAGAATAAGGAGGAATATAACATAACCAAAGGGATCCATATCCCTTTACCCGTCCTTTTGGGGCCCACAATGTCTTCCCTAGAAACACTTCCTAACCCAGTATCCTTTAGAATGGGAAAAGTATTGGATGGAGATGAAAACTTACTCAAAATCAATGTAGAGGACTTAGTTATGATTTGTGTTCCATGCACCAAGTCATTTGTGAAATTTTCCTCCCATGGAGACCCATCTACTACTTGGTGAGGAGCACTTGTTCCCTCAACATATGAGCTTCCATGGCCCAACCTAGTCTTTCCCCCCAAGAGATGCATTGGATCATCGCCAAGTATGGAACCCATTTATTCTAAGGTGGGAATTCTATAGGAACTCAGAGATCCTACCTTTTGGATTGGTGAAAATTATATAGGTTTGTGTCATTTGAAGGAATCCATATTTATGTAGTAAGTTTTTGACCATAACAATGTTAATAATTACATCAAAATGACACCTTAACATAGTCCAAGATTTATGTATAGAACCTCTATAGAACTATGCCCCTACTATAATATCAACCTTGTTTAGAAGAGAACTCAAATACATCTCAACTAGTATTAGAGCCACTATCCTCACCACCAAAATATTGATTCTTTGTTGAACCCTAGAAAAACATATATGCAATTGCTAACTTCTTTTAACAGTGTCTCATTCCATAGTTCTAGTGAAAGTGACTAATGTTTAATCCAAAGAGTAATAGTAGTGATACATTTTGACCTTGAATCAAATTTGGGTGACTAGTGTTTGAGGAACATAAGTGAGGATCCCTAAAACCACCTTCCTTCCTTGATCTTTATTGCATCCTTCTTACTTCTAAAAACAAAATCCATTTATCCCTTAGCGAGAATATAGAAAACCAGTAAGCAACTAAGAAGACTTGACTAGACTTTCCCAACCCATTCTCTTATGGTTTTCCTTACCATTGTCCTTCCTAGTAATCTACCAATCAAATATTTGTCTTCCATTGGGATTATATCATTGAACATGATCTACTCCACCACCGCTAATTGCATTTATTCTTCACTTAGTCTTTATGGACCTCTTCTTTTCCTTATCCTCACGATATTTGGAAGCTAAAACTCTACCTCCATAGACAAGCTTCATAGCTTATTCTTTGAAGGATAGATCCTTTCGTCTAGCCTTGTGGAGGTGAGTCTAACTTCTTGCAAACCTTTTATGAGGAGCAAAAATTTGTCTCTTCCATAGATAAAATCTAGCATAGTAGGTACTAAGGGTTTGTAGAAGACTGAGGTGGGTTTACCAATGCTAGTGGATTCACCATAAACTTGAATGTAGGGGTTATACCTTGAGTATGCGCTAGTGATTGGAGGGTCTCCTTCACATTGATACATTGTACCTTCATTGGGTTGACATAACTCTATGTTTGTGCCTTCACTGCTATCTCCATTTCCTAGAGAGTTCATTGGCAAGGGGGGAACTTCCCCTAAGATATGATTCCTCACATGAGGGGGGGAGGGAAACTTGGTATTACTTGCCTCTATGACCTTTATTCTAAAAATGAAACCCTTGTCACATCTTTTGTTATCAATTGGTGAGTACAATGTCCTCTGAGGAGACAATAACATAGGAGATTATTTTTCCCTATTCCAATATGCTACATTGTCCATATCATATCTAAAAATAGATAGGTCGCATGGGTCCTCCCCATACTCTAGAGCTTCCCCCTCTTCCAACTTCCTTAACATTGAGTATGTCCACTTATTAACTCACTCCTAACAATTTTTATTACCGAATCACTTTAAAAGCGACAAATTTTATTTTCATCCCATGTATAAAGAGAATAAATAAGGATATTCACTTCATTTTGGTTCATGCCAATTTTATTAATAATTAAATTATCTCAAAACATGTAAAGGGAAAATACAAGTGAATTGGGTATGGACATAGGCATTGTTTAAGCATTAACAAAAACATCTTAATCTTAGTAAAATCTAACAAATAAAATTTATTTGATTTATGAATAATTCGTTGTAGGAATTTGAATTTTGGTGTTCTAACATTTGGATCCACATTTGAAGAAAAAATTGGTTTGTGTCAAAACTTGTTAAATTTCATGGATTTTCTCTATTTTTTGTCTTTTACTTGTGATAAATGTTGTTTTTTCAATTTCATATTAGTAACATCAAATAATCAATGTCTCTTTGTGTATCATTAAATTTAACAAAGTCAAATATCATTATATCGATCCCATGTTGATTAATTGGCGTGATTAGTAAATTGTTTTACCTTAGGATGAAAATTGACAAGTATTTTATACTTTCAACATTTATAATAGATATTTTTTCTATGTTTTAAAAAGTAGCTATGAGAAAGCAACCATTTCTTTGTCTATACGGTTGGGATTAAGTGGCATACTAAGAGTGGTAAATTTTGCTAATTTTACTATATTGTTGAACTCATTATTCTCCCCATAATCAAAATTTATTTTGAGCAAAAATTGTAAATATTATTTGACTTCTCTATTTGTACCAATGCCTAGGTTGAATATTTTGTTGAAATACAAAAAAATGTCAAATAACTCTAACTCCGGCGTTGATATAGCTAGTTGAGTGGCTTACATGGAGCAATTAATCAAAGACGCTTTGGATCTCATCGCGGTTATTGATATTGATAACTTTGATAATTATGTGCATACATTAATCGTAAAACAAAATCTAGGAATGATTCTAAACTTCATAATATTGGTGATGGGAAATGTTATTGTCATTGCACGAATGTAAATGCTTATGGAGAAGAAGAATTAACGGGTCAATTACTAGAAAGTATTGCTTGAAAATGGGCACCTGCAAGGGGGAATTGAATATCCCCTCTTGGTAAGATAGAGGAATCATGTTTTTATTCATTTTTAAAAGTTCCAAATGTTTTAATATTCTGATACTATTTATATTTTCATTTTTGTAATTACAAAGACAAAAGTGCCTAGGCTTGAAATCCCTGACGCTGCAATTTGTAGAAGCAATGATGAGGGTGATGGAGTTTAATTTGATCCTATGGAAGAAAACAGTGATGCTATTATTGAGAATTAAGGGATAAATACATCCACAACACCTTTGTTGCCATGGATGAGGATGCACCCATGGACGAGATCTATGATCATATTCAATATGTATCTTTTATTGATAAGGCACAAAAACCTCTATACAAAAACGCAAAGACAAATCTTCTCTCTACTATTTGAAGGCGTTTAAAGGTATTTCAAACATGTGTATGGCACAGATCCTAAGGTATGAAAGATAGTTCTTTGTATAAATACAAGTTTTTGTATACTTTTTATTATTGTAATATTTATGAGAAATATCTACTATTCAATGCATTAGTTTATTTTTTTGTATATATTGTTAGGTGATATTTGTTTGAAATTGCACATGGTCAGAAGATTATAGTAACACATCAAACTCAAAAAGTACACAAGATATTACATGGTAAAACCCTTGAAACAAAAACATCCATGGAGCAAAGAGGAAAGTTAAATTATTTCTCAACTCAATCAACAATGTACAATGAGGATCTAGGCCCTTTTATAGAGTAGATGAAAACAAGCTAACTACTCTTTTATTTGCATTTCATTGAGCCGCAATTTAACTAGTTATCCCTAAAATAGATTAATACTCCAAGTTAAGCTTAATTTAAGTTGGGATCCATCAATGTATAGTAAAATCAAGATAATTTAACTAAAGTAAGTCAACCTTATCTTGATAAATCTAATGTTTTATTTTTTATAATTACAAAGTTATTTATTGTGCATATTTTGTTTTTTACAAAAACTGGAGAAGATTGTATTTATAAAAAGGCACAACCAAGGTCGTTGAGTACAATGGCAGATGTTGGTAAGGAAGATATTCCAGTTGAATATTTCTATCAGTTACAAACAAAATTGTTCCTAGATATCAGTCAAGCGAAACTAGTTCCAAAATTGAGACAATTCAAGAATGGTGTTACACCACTTTACTAAGGCATACAAACTCTAGAATTCTACATTATTGTTCTTTTTTTATGGAGTCTTCATTAGGAGGTGGCTCCAGAGCCACGTTCAAATATGTGAGAGCTTCACTAGAACCTGGTCTATTGTCGACCTCCTCATTATGGCTCTGGACTGAAGAATTTGGAGAAGTGTCTCTCGTGTCTATCCTAGCTTGCATCACCTCCCCTTGTCGACTAAGGAAATCAACTTCATATTGAAGTTTTCCTATGAGCGTCATGTTCTGA
Source organism: Picea sitchensis (assembly GCA_010110895.2). NCBI lineage: Eukaryota > Viridiplantae > Streptophyta > Pinopsida > Pinales > Pinaceae > Picea > Picea sitchensis. The sequence continues at coordinate 24,798 of SNQJ01S0052911.1, read as the reverse complement.
GCAATCGTATCCAATGTGAAGGAGAGGGTTGAACTGTGAGAATCAATTCTGAGAGAGAGATGATGAGTGGTGGTGAAATTATCATCCACCAATTCGTCCTCCAAATTCTCCCGAGCTTGTTGTTGACCATTCTCGTGAGCCAAGGCGAGAGATGAAATGTTGGGACCAGAGACTAAAGAACAAACGCAAACCAAATTGAAGTTACCTAGTTTACTAGAAGAGCCACACCGAACTAGGATTATCTTCTTCTAAGATGACTGAATTGGCAAAACTCTCTCGCCCCCTGATAATGTCAAATTTGAAACTGGTAATTCCATGAGAGGAAGATGGATATGGAGAGAATTACATTGAGTGTAATGGGGAAACAAGATCAAGATTTTGATTTTAATGGAGCTTTGAATTACAAGGGTGCATGAATGCAGACAACTACGGATTATCCCACAGATCAAATTTCCTTCAGACGCTAAGATGGCTTGTACTTGATGAGTCTCCATGCAAAACATCATGATGACAACCTTTTTGTTTATCCTTAGTTCAATTTTCATTATGGTTGGTATGTTGCAACGAGGCACAATATGCCAAGGAGTCCCACGAGGGACATTCACAGAGAGACCATTCTTCGCCATGGACTGGACTGGAGTTGAGCGCATCCTACAAGATCCCACAAGACAGGAAATAGTGGGAGTACATCCTTGCTCCTTTAAATTCACTCTCAATATGCATGTACCTCCAAGTGTCTTCTGAAAAAAATCTTGGAGCCAGGTGTCACTATGATGAAGAGGGTCCAAATCATTATGGTGGGGCTAGAAAGAGGACCTGCCCCTAGGACTTTCATATGGCCTGATTTTCCATTTTTTCGACTTCTCCATTGTTTCCGCAAAGAATGTGGAGGAATTTTGCTTGAATGGGGGACATGAGCGATTTTGTCCTATCTATAATTCTCTTTATCCTAGTGTTCTTTGGAGTGGTTCCCATAACAAAGTGGCAGGTTATATTTTTTGAATCCCTTACGATTGTGATACGATTCAACTATTGTGCCTGGATTAATAAGACCCCTTGATAAATTGCATAAGCTTCTGCCATATTGTTGGAATTTATGCCCAAGTTCCAAGAGAAATCTATCAAACGTTGTCCTCTAGGGTTGTACAACACCATGTTAGAAAAATAGAATTGTGGAGAAATAAAATAAAACAAATGAGGAAATAAAACATAGAATATACACAATACAATAGAGACATAGATATACATGGTTCACCCAGTGTGGGCTACGTCCACCAGAGAAATTGCCAGGTCCTTCATGTATTATTATCCAGCAAATGAAGGGATACAACCTACAACACAACCATTGTAACTTCCTCTTCTTTCTCTCATGGTCTCATTACTCAGAATATAATATTTGCAATGATACATAGCCACAATACATTTCCCTCATAAAAGAGGGTTACATTCTAGGGGAAAAAACCCTAACATAACTTCTATCGTCATATCCGCAACCTTATAATGAATGGTCCAGATTTACTATGAAATTACAATATACATTTACAAGGCAATTTTTCCTTCACGGGATTCACTCTTGAACCCTCGTTGGGGGCCCGCTTACAGGGGGGTAACCCCTCCCTGCACTCCCCCGCATGGAGGAGTGTACATTCTTTCATGGTGTAAAGTTTTAATGGGGTATAAACACGACTGGAAACAAAGACCTCTGAATCAGGAAGATAATCAGGCTCCACAACCAAAAATCTCCCACTTGGAGACTGATCTCAACAACTCCACCGTTGTTGTATTTGTTGGACTATGATTCTTCTTAGACTTAGAAAATTTCTCATATTGATCTTCATGCTTGACAACCAACTGAAACTGAGTATGAACACATTTTCTCCCTGGTTACTCCCTTAGTTAACATGTCTGCAAGATTCTGGCTAGTGTGTATCTTTTCCAACTTCAAATGTCCATCTTCCAAGACAGATCGTATGAAATGGTACCTGAGATATATATGCTTAGTCTTTGAATGGAAGGTTGAGTTCTTTGCAAGATGAATGGCACTCTCACTATCATAGTACAACCTAATATTCTCTTGCTTCTTTCCCAATTCCTCCATAAACCCTTGTAACCAAATCATCTCTTTACTAGCCTTTGTAGCAACAACATACTCTGCCTCTGTTGTTGAAAGTGCAACAACCTTTTGCAGTTTCAAAATCCAACTTACTGTTGTTCCACCTACAGTAAAAACATACCCTGTGGTGCTCCTCCTACTATATTTATCACATGCCATATATGAATCAACATATCCCTGTAGAAAAGTGTCTAAAACTTCAAAACATAATGCATGAGTAACATTACCTCTCAAATACCTGAGAATCCACTTGACTGCCTCCCAATGTTCTTTACCTGGATTGTTCATATACCTTCTCACAACTCCCATTGCATGTGCAATATCTGGTCTTGTGTAAACCATCGCATACATCAAGCTGCCAACTGCTTATGAATAAGGGACCCTGGACATGTATTCTATATCCTCCTGTGTCTTGGGACACATTTCCTTAGTTAATTTAAAATGGCTAACCAAAGGTGTACTAACTGGTTTTGCAGTCTGCATTCTAAACCTCTCCAACACCTTCTCTATGTACTGACCCTGAGACAATGTCAATTTGTGATTTTTCATGTCTCTTGTTATTTTCATACCAAGGATTTTTTTTGCAGCACCCAAATCCTTCATCACAAATGAATTAGCTAATTTCTTCTTGAGCACATTTATATCATCCATATTAGACCCTGCAACAAGCATGTCATCTACATACAATAGCAAGATAATATAGCTTCCATTTTCCAACCTTTTAAAATAAACACAGTGATCAAAATGACATATATTATAACCTTGTTCTGTCATAAACATGTCAAACTTCAAATACCACTTCCTTGGATATTGCTTTAGGCCATACAAGCTCTTCTTCAA
>SNQJ01S0052910.1:39703-50618 GCA_010110895.2 Picea sitchensis | reverse complement strand
TACCAGGGACTTAGACTGATACAACTTCCCCAACTTTTCCCATAAATCTTTGGTTGTAGCTTCCTCTGACACATTCAGTAATACTGAATTGGAGAGACACGGTCGAATTGTGCTCTTTGCCTTCTGATCCGTCTTTTTCCAGTCATCTATAGAAGTTCCTGTAGGTTCCATACCTGGATCTACCACGATCCACTGATCTCTATCCACCAAAAGATATTCCATATTAAGCTTCCAAAGCTCAAAGCTTTTCCCATTAAACTTCTCAATCTCCATCTTCGAATTTCTTGCCATTTCGTTTCACCTGAAAAACAATACCGCGGATATCCCACTGTAACAAGGCTTATCATAGTCCCGAGCCAAACCCTTGACGACAAAGGCGTCCCCCTAAAGACATTAAATCTCTAATACCAAATGTAAATTCTAACCTTGTACAATATCTACTACAAACTGATATTCAGAAAAGAACAGAAAAGATACAATGGCAAATACAAACATTACACAGAGATTTTTCACCTGGAAACCCAAACCGGGAAAACCAGTATATATTATATTCATACATAGTGTTACATTGTTTACAATACAATATACATATAGGAGCCAGCGGCATCCAAAACCCTAACCCAATGACCTGGATTAGTCCAAAACCCTAATTCCTTAACCGGAAATAGAAAACTATCGGCAAAAAACCATGTGCCGAAAAACCACCTAAATATCATGTGGTCCCAGAAATATGTTGTCCTGGCAATATGTCGTCTCGGAAATATGTCGTCCCGGTGGAAAAAAAAATTTCGGGGGTGCTGCCCCTACACACCCTCTAACCCCCCTTCACGCCCGGCGCAGACGCTCAGACACTACTACTCATGCAAAGAATATAGCACATACCCAACACTCACCTATGACTCATCCTGAGTCACTATGATTTGGGCAACTCTACGTTGAAGGCCTTGAGCTTAGCTCAAGATGCCCCGATTTGTTGCTTCTCTAGAGCCTCCTGGTTGGTGAATTCCTGAATGACTTTCTCGGTGACAATCCCTTCCAAGCGTTTTTCCACTGTGGTGACCACTTGTTCCAGCTGTGCACCTTATCCCTCGATCTCTTCAAAAAGTGTGTAGGCTTCATCCTGCACCAGCTAGAGTCTCTGGGTCACTTCCATGACTCTACTTTGGATTTCATTGACCTGTTGCTAAATTGCGTGCACCTTTTGTGACCTTTTCATCTTTTCTACAGCCGAAAGCTACTTTAGTTGTGCTTGCATTGTCGATGCTTTTTGTTTCGCCTCCTGGAGATGTGCCTCCAATCTTCTCAACTTTGGGTCATCTGCAAGGCACTCATAGGTCTATTCACTTCGGTCACTGATTTGTTTACATTCCAAGGCCAACGCCTTGAATCTTTCTATTGTGCTCCTGGCAGTTTCTTCTCTCTGATCCCACACTTCCTGCGGAGTGTTCAGCACTGCTTGTAGTTCCAGTTCTGCTACTCTCACTTGAAGCTTATGAATGGCTTTAGCGAGCTTCCCCACTTGGCTCTTAGTTTTTTCTTCTTCCATATGTTCCAAGTCAAACACAGAGTGAAGTTCTCTAGCCACTGCCTCCTTGACTGCAATCTGCTCTGTGAGCAGCTGGTCTTTTTCTCTTTGGATCTGCTCTCTATCCTTTTCAAACTTTGTTTGAAGGTCATCTTTCTCTTATTGCACAACCCGACGTTGCTCTAAGGCTTCCTCCTTTTCTTACTTCAAGGCTTCTATGGCCTATTCCTTTTCTTCCTATACTTGTCAAAGGTGAGCCTCTGTCGCATCTGCTAATCTGCGTAGTTGGGCAGGCTCATCTCCGACTTCTATAACTTCTGATGATGATGGCATTGTAGACACTACTTAGCTTGAATAGAGGGCTTGTTGTACCCCTTTCATCTCGGCCTCAATCCTATCATACATTGTTTCCTGCTTTGTTTCGTTCTATTGCAAAATATCCTCTAAAGTGTCTGCTACAACTGTGATGATGAGGTCATTATCATCCACTGCGAGCACAGTCTATAACTGGGGCTTATTGTCTCGTGAATTCTTCCACATTGAGGGTTTATCCGGATAAAAATTTATTTTCTTTGATGTCTAGACCTCTATAAGGGGATCCTTAGGCGATGTCACTTCTCCCTTGTCTTTCTTGTATTCTTCCCCTTCCTCTTCTTTGTTTACTTCGTCTCCTCCTCCTCCTCCAGGTGAGTCAACTGTAGTTTTCTTTGATGCGTTATTTATTTACTGCACCTCTTCCTTCTTCTTCATCTTCTTGGTGTTGCTCGGTCCATCATATTCTTCTCAGGTGACCATAGGGCTTATGATGAGGTTGGGGTCAGAGAGATCTATCTATTTGTCTAGTACAAGGAATTCTACAGGCCATTCCTTGGTTATTTCTTCCATATATTCCTCAATCAATTTGTAATAGGACTGCATCTCTTCCTTGTTTTTGTCCCCACATGCATTGATATATATGAAGTGCATGTTTGCATGGAACTTCGCAAGTGGCCTGAACCTATGGAGTGTATTTGGCGTCATGCGAGGAAAGGATTCAATGGACCTATTCAGCTACAAGTAATAGGTGTGGAACACCGCATTTGACTATCATTTATTCACCATGTCGCTCGAATACCACAGGGTAGTGAACCTCGTAGCCAAGGGTTCGGATGACTCAATGTTAGGGAAGGTCTCTCCCTTTGTAATCTCCCATGTGACAAAGGCAATGAGAATCAACAACCATCTAAAGTGAAACTCGTAGCCCTAGTCATGTGCTTCGCGATAATCCTGTTACAACTGGTTGACAAGGTAGCTCATCTAGTTCATCTGCATCCATTCAATGCATTTTTCTATGAGGTCGACAATGAACCCCGTGACTTGTGTTGATATGTTCTTCCTGACGATATTACCAACGATCAACTGGAAATCTAGGTGCATTGTGCCATCCTGGATGGAGGCTACCTTATAGCCTCGCTTCCCCTTATCCACATCGTCATAGGTGTCTTTTATTCGTTGCGCCAAGGTACAATCTGGAACCTTCCCTGGGTAGAATTTTTGAGGTTCTGGTCCTTGCATGCTTAATCCAGTGATCATGTGGATCATCGTCGGATCCACAATCACATGCCTATCTATCCATAGATAACCTCCACGGTAGCATGACAGTAGTATTTTAACACATGAATTAACCTCCTGATGTCTTCCGAAGTGGGGTAGCTTCATGACGTTGAGGATGGTGGACCTTGTGATTTCCTTATTCCATGGATGAGGGACTATCTTCAACTTCTTCCCCATTTTCTTTTTCAAATACTTATGCAGTGCGAGAAACACATAATTATTCCGTCTCCCAGGTTTAATTTGTTGATCTTAAGATTAGGGATTAGTCATAGCTATGTTCCCACTGTGTGTATCCCCTTCGGGAGGTATGCAGTGATGAGGGTGAACTCGAAATCTCTCGGAATGTTGTCACGAATAAATGCTCCATCTAGAGGCAGGATGTAGTTAGAAAGGATCGATGGGATGAGCTTTGCATTCTCCAGGTCGTCGCGGTGCTTTCTTCTTTTCTCTGTCGACGTGCAGTTGAGGGAGATGCTTGCAATCCTCTCATCGATGAAGCATGTACTCCTACAGATGTGACCTTCTCAGCCATAAGGTCTATCAGTATTTCTTCTACGGATGTCTCTATTGCGCTACGTTCACCTGACATACACACTCATGGTCAAATGCTCAGGTAGGAAAACAACTGCTCAAGGTAAGAAAAATAGGTGGCGAGGTCTCAATAAGTACAACGCGATAGACATTAGTTCTCTATGGACTCAGATAATCACAATTTGCAAAAGTTTCCTCAGTGAGGCATTCGACAGATTAAGTAAACAATGTCGTAACAGAATCCTCCAATGGGAAGGAATGCCTCAATCAATACGATTCCATCAATTGTGGCATGGTCCCAACGGTCCAATGGCAATATTTCTAGAAATAATTGTGTTTCTAACCATTCCATAGCATAATTATAACAGTTGGGACACCTCCAACGGTCATATATTTTTGTCGTGGCGAAGTGTCAGTCTGCAATGTTCTGCTCTTTCATCAAGGTTCAAGTTATGCAAGCCTGCTTCCTACGAAGTCTTCACTGGAACGTCATGCAATTTTTTTAGCTTTTCTTTCTTTTTGTTGATCTTTCTGGCGTTCTTTCCTATGATCTAAGTCATTGGATCCCTCTTTCTATTTTTATTCTTATCTTCTCTTAGCATAGTAAATTTGCACTGTTGAGGGTCATTCACATGGTTTAAGTGGAATGCCTCTTCTCTCATTACTTCAGGGGTAGGTTCTCTTCTCTCATGCATGGACAGGTTCTTTAAGCCTTCTTATGTTCTTTCAACTTCGATAGCTAGTTCTCTAGCCCTTAGTTGCTTCAACTTGGCCTCATGTTCTTCTAGTAAGCGCATTATTATCCTATCCATGAAATCCCTTAATTCTTGTTTTTTTTTTCAATAGCTTCCTCTTCTTCTTTCCTTCGGATTTGATCTTTCTCAATCCAGGTCCTTCCCAATAAAATTTCAAAAGGAGTGTTGTTCTCAACAAACTTAACGACCTCGAATTCTTCTTCCGTCGATGCTCCATGACCAACCATAGGTACATGATTAAGTCTTCCACATAGGGTTATCATATTTCCTTTAAACAATCCTATTCCTCCCAATGAAGGAATCATAGCAGGCTTTCCCAAAATTTCCCCAATACTTTTGGTCATGATATTCACCTGTGTTTCCTCATCCAGAACATAGTCTATGTCGAAGTCTCTTATTCTTATTTCTATGCACTCTTTCTCTTTTAATATCTCTGGTAAACTAATGTCAATGTGATCATTCATGATTTCTTTCGTCTGCAATAATATAGTCTCTGATTCTTTCTGGTGTTCTAGCATATCCTTAATATTTTGACCTTCTTCATGGTTTTCTTGTCTCATATTCATCTTTTCAACTTTAGCAATCATTCTAGGACAATCCAAAACCTCATGAACAACATCTTTACAACAAAGACAAATAGGACCTGTACCAAGGAATTCCTTAGCAAGATGTCTCGGTCTTCTGCAACTATAACAAAGAGTCAATCGTCTCTTCCTCGTAAACGATCCCCAACCTTTCATGTACTGTGCACTGGGATCACAGTGATGAACCTGCAAAAAATTATTTCTAGGATCCTACATCCACTTGTTAGTCCAAAAATTATTTCTATGCATAGGAATAACATATATTTCATTATTTCTATCAGATCTATTCATATCAAGTCTTCTATCTTCTAGTTGTGCCCTAGTTTCCCGACTAGAAGAAAATATATCAATCATATCTAGATCCATACTTTTGAAGAAAAATTTTCCACTTATCTTACCTTTACCAGAGTACAAATCTTTAATATCTTACCTCATTTCTTCAGATTTGGTTCCCTTCTTATCATAGATCTTCACAATTCGAGTAGAATATTGTGCACTTATAGCAATAGATCTATGCACAGAGATTTCTCTTTTCTTCAGTTCCCAGCAATCACAATTTCAGGTCTCGGCAATAGAACCATTTGTTGGCACAGGGGCAGACCCAGGGTTCAATGCTTCAACAACACACCAACAAAACCCTAACTACTGGTCCTTTCAGAAACACCTACGAAGGAGATGAAGTCTCACCCGAGGTAGAGGTAGGGGGGGTTGCAGGAATCAAGTGTCTACAACCTAGCTGGGACATAGATCTGTGATCACAGTACTTAACAAAGCACTTAGAAAATAAAATTTATTAGTATTTAACCCTTTTATTCACATCGCGGGTTAAAACCCTAATTACATATCAGCGCAGTGACAACCAAGATCCAAGCATATCTAATCATCCATCACATAGCATTAAAGAAGATCTAACATTCATTCACATCATAAATAACTAAGCATCAACTAGATCTATCACGCATCTAGATTAAGCAATTAATTACATGAACATCATGAACACCATAGCACAAAGCACATCAACACATGATATACGTGGTTCACCCTAGTGTGGGACTACATCCACCAACTCTTCTTCTTCTTCTTTATTAGCTTCTTCCAATCTTCTTACATGCACAGAGACACAAGCTAACTCTGCATAGGACAGGAGATCTGCACATGCCTCGTCATATCCTCCTTCCCTGAGTTAGGTCCAATCACAGAGCCTCTACATAGTCTATGCACAAAGAACTTAAAAAACACTTTCACTTAGCTCTGCAAGTCTCAACATACTGTATGCACAAAGCCTTCACAACTATTTTCACTTAGCACTCTGGCCCCTTATTACATCACCTAGATACTTATTTATACATTACAAAAGGGGCCTAAACATGGGTAAGACCCATGGGCCGACATCCCATACCTGTTACATAAACCTTAAATCCCAAAAATCCCATAAAAGGGGGCGAGATCCCACAATATCCGCTTCACTTGGGCACTATGTCTTTGACCAGCCTGTCGAAGTCCAAAAAATGGTCAAACATGACCAAGGTTCTCCACAACTTGGTCGAGGGCCAAAAATTTACTAAGGCTATCAAAAACTAATTCTATCCATTGGCACATAAGCAGACAACAATGATCGAGTGGCAACATCTAAGACAAGGTAAAGGCCAGAATATTCAGGCATATACACATGAATTCAAAAAGAATGCATTATCCCTAGGAATTCCATTGTATACGCATGAAACACTTCTAAATTATATTGGTGGCATGCACTCATATCTTTGTCACACTATTCTAATGTTTTTCCCTACTAACATTAATAAGGTTTCAATACATGTTACACATCTAGAGGTTGGTAAGGGTAAGCATACAAGAAAAGATAAGAAGCCATTCAAGTACGAGAAGAAACCAAAAGGTAAATGGAAGAGTAATAAATCATCCATAATGAAGCAAACTTAGGGAAGGCCTGCATGTTCCTACTATAAGATAAAGGGACATGAGGAATCACAGTGTTGGAAGTTGCATCCAGAATTACGATTGAAGAAATTCAAGGATAAAGGGAAGAAGAAGATAGTTGCATCAACTCATCAGGATCTAGGGTCAGATTCTGAAGATGAATCCAATATCATCACCATAGGAAGAAAATATATATCAGTTGTCAGTTCAAATTATTCAATTCAATTTGCCAAGATAGAAAGTGATATTGATCAGAAAAAAAGGAGCAATCTTTTTCATGTTAGAGATATAGTCAAGTATACAAATGTATATACTTTAATTAACAGTGGATCTCAAGTTAATCTAATATCTAAAGCAATTGTTAATAAATTGGGATTGAATATGACACCTCACAAAAATCCATATCCATTAGGTTGGGTGGATGATGATTTTAAGTTGCAAGTGACGAATAAGTGTAAGATCAGGTTTGCAATTACAACTAAATTATTTGACGAGTTTGAGTTAGATGTTGTGCCTCTTGAAATTTGTGACATTGTCTTAGGTAGTCTATATCTATTTGACAGAAAGGTTGTGTTCTATTGAGAATAAAATAAATATCACCTTCTTAAGGATGTAATTGAATACATTGCCATATCTCATCACATCAAGACTAATGTTTATTGAGTGAGCACAGGACAAATGAAAAAAATCATGAGAGCAAGTAAATATTGTGTTCTAGTGATAGTGAAATAGAAAGAAAAAAATACAACAAATTCTTTAATAGGTTGTGATCCAAATCATAAACATGAATTGATCAACATCATATCTAATTATTATGAGTTGTTTCAAGAGCCTATAGGGTTTCCTCCTAAAAGAGAGGTTGAACGTGAAATATATTTGTAGTGGGATACTCTTCTTCTGAATATTGGAATGTACATGTCATCAGTAATCGAGAATGCAAAAATAAAGAAGCAATTTCAGGAGTTGATTGATAAAGGAATCATCAGACCAAGATCCTCTATGTGTGGTTCTCCTATTGTATTAGTTTAGAATAAAGATGGCACGTGGAGGATGTGTATAGATATTTTATCCCTGAAAAATATTACGATAAAGATTCGTTATCCTCTTCCAAGAATAGATGATCTATTAGATCAATTAAATAATGTTTTTTATTTCACTAAGTTGGACTTGTGAAGTGGTTTCCATCAGATCAGAATTGCAGAAGGAGACATATGGAAAATTGATTTCAATACCAAGCAAAGCTTGTTTGAATGGTTAGTTATGCCATTTCGGTTATGTAATGCACCAACAACTTTTATGAGAGTGATGAATGATGTGGTCATACCCTACATAAATGATTTTGTTATTTTCTATTTAGACGACGTATTTATGTTCAGTCAAACATGGGAGGATCATTTGATGCATGTCAGGAAATTTTTTGAACTTTTAGAGAAGAAGAAGTTGTATATCAAGGTATCTAAGTGTGAATTTGGAAAAACTTATCTGGTATATTTGGGTTACATTGTAGGGAATGGTTAGTTGAAGATAGATCCTGCAAAAGTAGAAGTCATTGTAAAATGGCCCACGCCAACTATTTCCACTGAAGTTAGAAGATTCTTAGGAGTAGTATAGTATTGGAGGAAATTCATTGTTAATTTATCATACATAGAAACACCTCTACATGCATTAATGAGTGATAAACAAGTCTTTCAATGGGGAGGCAAGAAGCAAAAATCCTTTGAGACATTTAAGGAAAAGATAAGCACCGCACCAGTTCTAGAATTTCCATATCTATAGCATTCATTTGAGATTCAAACTGATGCAAGCGGATATGACATGGGTGCAGTATTGATGCAATGAGGTAAACCTATATGTTATCATTCTGAGACTTTCACTCAAGTTTCTATTTACTATTAAACATATAATAAGTAATTGTATGCATTGGTACAAAGTGTAAATAAATGGGAGCATTACTTAATGGGAAAGGAAACAATAATTCATACAGATCATCAACCATTACAGTATTTTTTGTTGTATAGTTGGTTTGAACAGTTGGTTTCCATTGATGTCAACCCTTGGAGAGTGATATTAGAGATTGATGTCAACCCTTGGAGAGGTCCATATATGTTGGAAAGTTGACTGACACTTGTATGATCGAGATTGATTGTGATTTAGTTGGGTACATTTGATGTATTATACATGTATCCCCAGAGATGTGGTTATGGGATCTGAAGTTTCTTAAGGAATATGGACATGAAGGACATTGAAATTGTAGGTAAGACTATCATAGATGGATATTACATGTTGTTTCATTTCCAGTGATATGTGGAATGCCGCAAGGTTACTCACGGTTAGGGAGATATGACCTTGTGAAGTTGGAAGCCCCGAAGAATGGGAAAGAAGCCCCTAGTTGGTTACAAGTCTTGGTCAAAGGGTGAAGTGGTTGTAAAAATAAACCCCTAAAATAAGGAAAGAGGTTACCTAGCATTAGTATAAATACATCTCAAGTAGTCTCTCATTTATACACACGCACTTACATTGAATATATATCTTATGAGTGTTATGGTATATATTTTGGTAAATCTATTAGTGAATCTAAGCTTAAAGTGGCGGTAATTTTCTAAGGAAGCAAAGGTTTGAAAGGCTAAAAGTTTCATATTTTTGGAAAAATAGAAACCCTAGTTGTACGTGGGTTGTAGAATCCCAATTCATTTACATACATGGGCTACAGAAGTCCAGGTCACATACATCTGCAGGAAGTAGGAGGAAACATTGTGGATCTATTGCAAATCTTTGAGGAAGAATGGTTGGTTGAGTTGCAGCAAGGTTTGATGATACAACACATTCTGAGATGGTATGCTTTAGGTCTTCATGAGTAAAGGTATGTCATTTATGTATTTTTTTGAGACTTGTATCTTGGATGGTATGGCACATTCTTAAGGAATTTCTTGGAAGCCCTTGATGGTGCATGGTTGAGGTGACATTGTTACATGCTTGAGACACATTCTTGGTACTTGATATATGGTTGTTATGGGTCATTGCTAGAGGTACATATTTTTGATATCGGCATATACATGAGGCATATCTTATGGTACATGGTGTATGAGTGATATGCTATATGGTTGAGACACTTGTTATGGTACATGGTTGATACATGGTATGGCACAATATTGGTATGTGGTATGGTGTTGATGTACATTATTGATGTACATGGTTGATACATGGTATGATATAAGATTGGTACTAGGTATACATGGTATGATACATAATTGGTACTTGGTATACATGGTTGATGGTTTAGGTGCATGGTTGATGCATGGTTTGTTACAAGTGTTGGTGCATGGTCGTTGTACTTGTTGTGGTACAAGTTATGGTACATGGTTGATGGTTTGGTGCATGCTTTGGTACATGGTTGAGACACATATCTTATGATGGTATGTGGTGATGTTCGTACATGCTTGGTAGAGGCATGTTTGGTGATGCTGATCATATGGTTTGAGATATTTTCTTGGTGATCTTGGCAAGAGTTGCATGCAAATGAGAGTGGATATGGTTTCATGGATGAGAAAGTGATTGGTTGGACAAGTTGATGTGATAGTGATAGTGACAGTGATAGTGGCAGTGATATAATTTGTGTCAGTGATAGTGGTAGAGTCTGTGACAGTTGGTCTACATTTATATTTTAGGGTGGTAGGACAGGGAAAGGAAAGGGGGTTGTAGCCTCCTTCTGGATGGAACCTGAGAATCAAGGAGTTGGATCTTCCTTCAGGTTGGAGCTTGAGAACTAGGTGGTTATAGACATAGAACCTAGGGGGTTGTATCCTCCTTTTGGTTGGAGCCTGAGAATTTAGAGAGTTGTAGCTTCCTTCAGGTTGGAGCCTGAGAATAGGGGATTGGAGCCTCCTTCTAGCTGCAACTCGAGAATTTGGAATTTGGTTCTTTCTGTTATCACATATGTTTGTATGGAGGGGGTTTTTCCCTAGAAAATATCCCCATGTCAAAAAAATGACAAA
>SNQJ01S0052910.1:24456-39279 GCA_010110895.2 Picea sitchensis | reverse complement strand
GGGGGCTCCGAGTTGGTGGTTTTTGAGCACGGGCCCCCCATTATCGTGGCGCTTTCACGTTAAATCGGACCCCTAAGTAGACAACTTATTGCCTCTGCTTACCACCCTCGCTTCTTGCCAATGCATGTCTTCCACTCGCAAACCCACTCACCTATCCCTCCTCTATCTGTCAGATCTACCACTCCCTTACACCTGCCCTCCACTCATCATTTTCTCAACCTATCACCATCCTGCCTTCATACCTCACCCTCTCACCTCCTTCCATGTGTCTTCTTTTTCCTATTACCTCCACCTTAGTTGGTCGTACCCACCTCGTTTAGCCGTCGGATCTCCCCTCATACCTCCACATCACCTTCCCATGCCACATCACCTCTTCACCTTTACATCTTAGTGTCAACATCCTATCTTCCATGTTTTCCCAATCATCATTCCACTGTTGTGTCTTTCCACATGACCACCCATTGCCTAGTTGAATCCTCGTCAACTCCAACTTCATCCACCTACTTGTCTTCCCTGTAAGCATCCAAAAAAGAATAGATGGTGAAGGAGAGGCCACCACGAATTCCAGGTTCAGGCATTGAATATTCTCACTTATGATCCCAATGAAGAAATTATTGAAAACAAGGAAGGTGGGTGAGACATCATCTCCTTCCATAAATAGAAGGCTAGAAAGGGACGAATTGCAGAAGCAAGCCGTCAGTCTAGTCTGACAAAGATGGTGTCCGACAGAAAACTGCATGGGCAGTATGGGCAATGTCTACATGCTCAGCCTGATATAAAATATCATCAATGCAAAGCTTTGAAAGCATGATATGATCGGCTCAAGCAGTCGAAGCCATCTCAGAGTATATGTAGGCATTTTTGTCTTTTTGTTTAGGGTTGATGGTTGAGCTACGCTCCCGCATTGTAAAGTTTTAATGAAGCTTTGGTTCTTTTGGTTGTGTATCTGTATTTGAGACTTCTTGTTTAATGTAAGTCAGTTTCCTTCCGTCTCTCTGTAACAATTGTGTTAGAACACTCAGGCATGGATGATCTAGTCGAGGGTAGTTGTGTTTTTGTGATATAGGTTTGATCACATGGACATCGTGACCAGTTTTAATCAGTCTCTTGTGTTGTCTTTTCCCTCCAACACTGAATGACTCAAGCATGGATGATCCAGTCGAGTTGTTGTTATTGAATTGTGATGTATGTTTGATTTCAGTTCAATGATAATTTCATTCAGTCCCCTAAAAATATGCACCAAGAGGATCTTGTCTTCTGAGTTTTTTTTTTCCTTAGGCTACTGGAAGACCAAATGTCCATAGTTGACCTCTTAATTCTCCTCAAGTTCTTCCTCTTACTCACCCTTACTACAACTTATTGGCCAAAGTTAGATCAAGACCTCATCTACTTATGCATACCAGCCTAGTTTTCTGAGTTAAAGTG
Organism: Picea sitchensis; assembly: GCA_010110895.2. NCBI lineage: Eukaryota > Viridiplantae > Streptophyta > Pinopsida > Pinales > Pinaceae > Picea > Picea sitchensis. The sequence goes on along the minus strand of SNQJ01S0052910.1, from coordinate 37,854 downwards.
ATATAATCCTGAGTCTGCGTCCATTAGACCCCCTCTAAATTTATTCATTGTGACATACAAATTGACGGGTATTGGGATTACCTCTGTTGAAATCAGGAGGTGACTTCTAGTGCTAACATTTCTGGCGTCATTTTCGGGAATGGATTGAATATTTTCCCTGGGATAGAATGACAACAAGCTTATGATTCTGAAGGTGCATCAGATATCAGAACCATTGAAGATTGCATTTTTTCACCTGGCAACTCCATTGAGGTGACTCCACTATTTCAGTTGTGGCTTCCAGAGGCAGACACACGATGTCTACTCCACAGCTGCCTTTAGTGACACCTAAAGTTGATCCAGAGAAAATTAGCATAAGATAAAAGACCCTTCAGGAGGGTACTTCTACTGTTGAATGAGGTGATTCTGGTAATTTTCATTATTCTCCTATAGCAACTCCAGTAGTTGTTTCTCATTTTCCTATTACACCATCTGTTGGTGCTTATGGAAGTTTAAATTTTGGGAGTTTTCCTGTTGATTTACCCTCTCCCAATTTCACTACTCCTCCTTTTAAAGTTGTTTCTTTTACAGAGAAGGAAATCTGTGTTCCCTCAAGACCTGTAGATTTTTCCTCAAATCTTGTGTTCCTTGCTTTTCCTCCCAGAGGCTCAGTTCCAACCTCCCCTATTCACGCTACATCTCCTCCTAGTTCTCCTCTAGCTATCATCCCTATGGTAGGTGCTAATCCCCCTAGGAACAAGATGGATGCCATAGTTTTTGCAAGATATTCCCCTCCGGTCTTACCCCGACCAATGAATGCTCTCCCTACTGGAGACTATCTAAAGTACATGCCCAAATTCATAGGAGAAGAAGACATAACTATTGAAGAACACCTCGTTTCCTTCTACAGTTATGCAGACAATCTAAATATTGAAAATGAGGATGTGTGGATGATAGTCTTTTTCCAAAGCCTTGATGGTGAGGCTAGGAAATGGTTTAGGGGATTGACCCATGGATCCATTGTTGGGATTGAGGCTTTAGATGATGTCTTCTTGAGAAAATGGGGGGATAAAAAATACTTTATGTATTATATCACAAAGTCTGGGTCCCTAAAAATAAAAGAGGGAGAATCTATTTCTGATTTCTCCAAAAGATTCAACAAAATGTACAATAAGATCCCTGCTTAGATAAAGCCTAGAGAAGCCTCTGCCAAAATGACTTATGCTAGTGATTTTGACCCTGATTTCTGCCTCCTATTAAGATAGAGAAGAGTTACTTCCTTGGCTCATATGCAAGATGTGGCCTTGGAAGTAGAGTCCAACGTATTGGCAGTTGACAGACTCAAGAATAAAGCTGATAGAGACAGAGGAAGGAGGATATCTGAAGCCTCGACCTCCAATTCCTCTGCATCCCATCCTCAAGTAGATGAATTGACCAAGATGGTAAAATCTCTTTCTACGGATATGGAGAAGATGAATTTTAAGGGAAGCAGAGTTATAAGAGTGCCAAAAATGATGATAACAGAGGTAATTTTAGAAGAAAAAATAATGCCCCTCAGTTACTCCCAAGAGAGCCTCGCAGAAGAGAGAGGGATGATCAGAAAATATAGACCCCTCTCCAAAATAACCTTGTTGCTTATGTAGAAGGAGAGGAATAAGAGCTTGATCCTGAAATCCATTGCCTTGGAGACACCTCCCCATTTCCCCATTTGACTCAATCTGCATACAAGGAGTCCCTCATGGACATCCAAATAAATGGCTTGATTAAAGGGGAGAAGGCAAATAGTAGTCCCAATAAATATAACCTCAAGTCTAAGAAGAAAGAAAGGAAGTCGGACATCCCTAATCAACCTTCCAATAAAGATAATCCTAATACAGATGCAGCGAATGGTAGCAAGGAAAAGAAAATACAGAACCCCTCACCAATAGCCAAAGGTCATGTCCCATAAGTGAGGGAAATTATGAATCCCCCCTCCTATTTTATCTTTGAGATTGAGATTCAAAATATTAGGATCCCTGTACCTCTTTCAAAGCTAGTCAAGAATGAAGATTTCAAAAAATCCCTCTCAAAATTGTTGCAGTCTGAGCCTGCATCTCACTCCTCAGACACAATAAATATTTAGGATAAAAAGCCAGCAATCATTTTAGGTCCCATGATAGAAGATAGATATGATTCATCCCCTCCCTTCTATATATCTTTGAACATACATGACAAGGTGTTGCATGATTGTTTGATGGAGTCAGGGGCTTCTCATACTCTCATGCCCAAATCTGTCATGGATGAACTTGGATTATAAATCACAAATACTTACCACGACCTGTATTCTTTTGATTCAAGGAAAGTGAAATGTCTTGGGCTCATCAAAGATCTGGTTGTGACCTTGTTTCAATTTCCCATGAAAAGTGTGGTCATGGATATCGTGGTGGTTGATGTTCCCCCCAAGTTTTGCATGTTGTTGTCAAGATCTTGGATAAAGAGACTTGGAGGAACTTTGCAGATGGACCTCACATATGCTACCATTCCCTTGTTTGGAGGGGATCATAGAAGACTGTACAGAGAAGCTCAACTGGCCTACATTATCAGTGATGAATCTGACTCCACCAACCATCCTATTTTTTCCCTTGATATTGATTTAGGATCCATCTTGTTGCAGCTCTCCAATGTCCCCGAGCCCCCTCTTGAAATAAAGAAGAATTCCCTCACTCTTTGTGAATATTATCCTCTGATTACCTTTGTTTGGAAAATGTTCTTTGATAGAGCCTCTTCTAGAGAAGGTGTTGGTGTTGGAGTGGTGTTTGTTTCACCTATTCAAGAAATTGTATCTTTGTCCTACAAATTAGAATTTGAAACTACCAACAATGTGGCAGAGTATGAAGCTCTTGTTTTGGGTTTGAGGGTTGCAGAGGACATGGGGATTAGAGAGATATAATTTTTGGGGGATTCCGAGTTAATTTTCCATCAGATCATAAATATTTATCAAGCCAAGCATCCTCGGCTTAGAATTTACAGAAATGAAGTATGGGATCTAATTGACAATTATTTCATGGATTTCAACATTTCATTTGTTCCAAGAGAAGAGAATTCCGTGGTTGATTCTCTGGTTGTTTCAGTAAGCAATTTCAGAGTCCCTCTCCCACCTAAACTCAGGTATGATGTAGAAGTGAAATATAGACCCTCTATACCTGACAATGTCAAGCATTGGAAAGTGTTTTAGGATGATCTTGAAATCAAAATATTCCTGGAGACTGTTGATGATTTTTATGCATTACACATTGATCAACATCCTGATGCTGAAATAAATCCTCATTGTAATGTCCCCACTTTGGGACATCATCATCGTGCAGAGGTTTATGATGACCAGAGTATCCAGATGGGTGTTATAGCGAGTACAGGAATTATTGAGAGGCATTGTGTGGTTCGACTGGAATTTTTCATCATATCTCATCATTATGATCCATTCTTCACAGGTTGTCTTTGGTTCCGTTGCATTCTGATGATTTCCATGATTTTGACTATTTTGAGCTATAAGTCAATTGAATTCACTGAAGAGGTCATTTGGGGCACATTACTTGGAGGAACCTCTCAGTGTAATAGCTCATTGGAATCAGGAGGAGAAACACTACAGGATGGGATGGCTAGAAGTGAATTTTAGTGGCCAGGGAAGTCACAAGGAGAGATAAGGATATTTTTAGAGGTAAANAGGAGATTTTCAGAGGTAAAAAGGTAAATTAATTAATTAAAGTGATTCAATTAATTAATTAAATATTAATAAAATGAAAGTCACTTTGGAGGGACAAGGTGAGCCAAAAGTATAAAGGAAAGGCAAGGGCCTCTTCTCATTCATTCATGTATGATTATCTTTTGATATCTGGCTTCTAGCTAGTGAGCCCAACATTGGGGGTTTTGAGGGTTTTGACTTAACAAACCCTAGAGGATGATTCGGTGGTGAAAGATTCCACCTAACTTGTCCCAAGATTGGTCTCGGAGATGCAATATGCTCCCACACCATTATAGTTCTAGATCTACTTAGTTACAGGGGGATTCTACATCAGTTTCATGTGCAGATAGAGAGAGGGTGCACTAGTTGAGGGTTTCCAGCAAGAGGGGGCACACCATCCATTGAGGGATGATTCATTCTAGTTGAGGAGAAGGGATTTTGGGAATTCCAGGTATTGGGTTTTCCTTGTAAGTACCATAGCACCATTATTGGATATTTTTGGAGGGATTCTTATGGAGGATTGATTGACATTGAGAGAGGGATGATTTCCCTAAGAGGAGGGTGCACCATCATTTGGAGGGCAGCTAGATCTAAGGATCTAGAAATCATTTTGATGATTTGAGCACTTGGGTTTTCATTGCAGCGTCTAGATCTATCATTTTGGAGAGTTTCAGGAGGTTTGGAGGGCTCATTCACCTTGGACGAATCATCTAGGGTTTTAGGCATCTAGGGGGGTGCACCATTCAGTGGAGGGTTTCAGATCTACAGTGTGTGAGAGGTATCTTGGAGATTCGAGCACCTGGGTTGTTCTTTCCATCACCCAATCTACTGTTTGGCATATTTCTTGAGGTGATTGGACATCTTTAGCACCAGGGCCGAATTGTTGAGGAGCTTTAGCATTCTAGCAGGACGTGGCATCTTCTAGTGGGGGTTTGACACTTGGTCCAGATCTACTTGGCATTGGTCTTCATCTCTTATCTAGCCTTTGGAGGCTTATTTTGTATTTTCAGGAGCATTTTGTAGCATCTCTATTGTCTATCTTCTTGGCCAACTGTTGAGCACTCTAGATCAACATCTTCATTGTAGCAGGTTTCTCTATTTCATGAATAAAAGCAGTTTGAGATGTTTTGTCTTGTCTATCATATTGCATATGGTTGAGGTATGTTCCATGGTTGTCTCTTATTGTTATTTGCTTCATACACACATATAAACACATCAATAAACCCTAAGGTTGAAATCAAGAGGCCATTCAGCAAGTAAACACAAGTAAACAAGCAGACCAGCAAAGTGTTTGATGAAATACCGCAACCAAGAAAAAGTTTTAAAAGACACCAAAACCGTGATGATCCTTGCATAATGGCTTGGGATCATTACAGTGGTATCAGAGATTAAATCCTGCAAACCTGAGGGGTCTTTCATAGGGATAAATGGATAGTTAGAAGGAAATGGATAGGATATCCTTTGAGATAACATGCTTGGAGATAACATATTTTGGCCTTAGTGAGGAAAATAGGGCTCTCATAACCTTTCCTCAGTATGTAGCCTTTAGAAAGCCTGATTGGGGAAAATGGGATATTTTACATGGGATCATCATAGCATATAAAAAGAAGAAAGAAGCAGCTATATGGATGGAAGAATAGAGAAACCCCACGCCCATTAGGAGCACACAACCTTGCCACTATTGCAAGGGGCCATGGGAACCAGATCATAGGTGCAAGGGTAAGGATCAAAAGCACACTATTGAGGCACACTATGACAGTGATGATGAGATGTGTGAGGATGGAGTGATAGATGTGGATTCAGAGTAGTCAGATGATGACAGTGACTCTTGCACAGAGGCTAGTGATAGTGACTCTACCTTAGAGGATAGTGATGATGACTCTTGCATAGAGGCTAGTGATGCTTGCACGCTTGAGGAGGATGATGGCCCTTGTGTCGTGGATAGGAAGTTGGATGGACAGGATGATAGCACCAGTGTAACAGTAGACATATCACATACCATTGATGTCTTTACATCTCAGTAGAGTTGTGACACTAGTGAGGAGTCACACGTGTTTTCACCTACAGATGACTAGCCTCCTATGGAGGCCGTGACACATCTATCATCTGTTCAGACACCCATGATATCCATGTCACATGAGGAGATCAGTGGCATGTCAGGTATGATGGATGAGCCTAGTGTGAGGGATGCACACCATGGACAGGTACACCCACAGATCCAGAAGGAGGTACAGGACGTACGGGCAGTTGACCTCACACATATAGGTCAACCAGAGGAGATTGAGTCACAGCTATTGGAGACTCCATTGGTTGAGCAGATTGTAGAGGCTGACAGGTTGATGGAGCACTTACTTCTAGGATTAACTTGCATTGATGAGGATGCACTCTTTAGTATTCAGGATGACCATAGCATGTGTCTAAACGCAACTATATGGGATCCAGGTGCAGAGGATAGTAGTAGGATGAGTTCACAGGAGGATATGGCTGCCCATACAGGATACAGTGTGATTCAGGGGGAGATGGAATCTAGTGATGGGATGTAGTGGCATACAAGAGTACCCAGTAGCACAGTAGATAGTGGATAGTTCATCGCATCATCTTAGGCAGAGGGTGTTTTGGGGGATTCTAGAATTGACACTAGCAGGACTGACACTAGCAGTGAGGGGTCTGAGAAGGCACCTCATCATGACCATGATCAGGAGTCACATCACTTAGCAGCACAGTTGAGAGTTAGTGAGGCTATGATCATGGCATCCACTAGAAGTATTGATGACATGCATACAGTGATGGAAGATTACTATTGGAGAGCATCAGTGGCATAGGGTAGCTCAGATGGAGGATTTTCCATGGATGATTTTCACACTCTCAGGAAGAGAGTGTCTATGATGAAGACTGACTACCAGCAGTTGTTGACAGATAGGGACTACCTACTGGGGATTGGTGAGTTGTATCATAGGGCCTTGAGGGGGCAAGAGTTGGAGGTAGACCGACTCACTCAGGAGTTGGAGAGCACTCGAGGATTCTTGAGGGGCACACAGATAGCCCTTCAAGAATCAGAGTCTAGATCAGATGAGCTTCTTGAGGAGATCTGCCAAAGATCCACTTCATCTATCCTGGTGGACACTCTGATATATCCTTCGATCACATGGTTACAGGATGTTGGTGGTCTAGCAGAGGGGCACCAGTTGATGGAGGACACTTCCATTTGTGTTCTGAGAGCAATTGACCTCCATGTAGAGGTTGACCCAGCGGTACACCCTGGATATGTGATGCAACATGAGTCTATGGGAGATGACATGAGTATGTCGGAGCATATAGTGATGAGTGATATCTCACAAAGACATGCTGAGATGTATGGTGGGATTCAAAGGGGTGTATTGACTTGCATGGAGGAGACGCACTTAGGGGAGTATGTGGATGTCACTCATTTGCAGCAGCACATAGTTGTGGGGGATCACCTTCACCATTTCAGTAGTTGCATGGGAGATGAGAAATGGAGGTTGGTTGACCAGCAGTCGAAGGGGTTACTTCCGGTTGTATTGGATGGTTGGGATTCAATGATGACCACAGGAGAGTATTTATCATGGATACCGATGGACGATCTTTTGGTCGAATCCTTGGGATTGACCAAAGCATGTGACACCTCCCAGTCCTATAGTCAGTTGTCGATTTTTTTGTTAGCCTATTCTGACACATTTATCATTAACAACAGCATGAGGAGGATGGAAGATGAACACAGAGGGCTTCTGACAGTGATCAATCTCACACAAGAGCAGTTAGACAAGATTGGAAGTGATAAACTTCCAAGTTTTCCATGGGATTTGGGAGCTCATTGGGTGAGCCAGATGTTTCACTGCATGATGACCTTGGTTACGCTCGAGAGCCACACACTCCACCAGGGGTCGGTTTGGAGTGGGCCTGTAGGGATTTGTCCGATAGAGCGAGGGAGATTTTCACTCTTGATCATCATGATCGGATGTGGAGATGGGTGGATAGGTACTTCTTCTACAAAGATGCCTTTACAGATACAGTTTCTGGACAGCAGATCCGGTGGTCACAGGTATTTCAGCTTGAGGATCCAGGAGAGGAGGATCCAGTATGTATGCAGGGGACAGACAGTCATGGTCAGAGTAGTGCAGGGCCAGCATGGTGATCTTTGATAGAGGTTAGCATGGGACCTAGAGATTGCAAGGTTGATAGTTTCACTGGATGACAGGGGTGAGTGGACCTTTGTAGAGGAAAGTTGTTCTAACTTTCCATTTAGCTTCAATGCTAAGGGGAGCACAGTTCTTGAGGGTGTCTCACGGAGGTCTTGCAGTACCTCATTCTAGCATCAGCATGTGCAGTTGATGGAGGTCGTGTGGATCTTGGTAGAGTTTTGGAGGATGGACTCATTCCGAGATGAGGCCATGTGTCATGTGCAGGAGGTTCACAGGGTTGATATCTTTCAGGACTATGCTTCACAGAGTATTGCAGTTCACTTCCTGATATGGGATCCAGGGGGTGGAGTGTACTATTATTCATCTTTCGATGGGTTCTACTATGTATCCCATAGGTGGACATGGGTTCCTGGTATTTTATTTGAGTGGATTTGGTTATTGCTTGAGGATAAGCAATTTTCTAGCAGGGAGGACTGTAATGTCCCCACTTTGGGACATCATCACCGTGCAGAGGTTTATGATGACCAGAGTAGCCAGATGGGTGTTATAGTGAGTACATGGATTATTGAGAGGCATTGTGTGGTTTGACTGGCATTTTTCATCATATGTCATCATTATGAGTCATTCTTCATAGGTTGGCTTTGATTCCATTGCATTTCGATGATTTCCATGATTTTGACTATTTTGAGCTATAAGTCAATTGAATTCACTGAAGAGGTCATTTGGGGCACATTACTTGGAGGAACCTCTCAGTGTAATAGCTCATTGGAATCGGGAGGAGAAACGCTATAGAATGTGATGGCTAGAAGTGACTTTTAGTGTCCAGGGAAGCCACGAGGAGAGATAAGGATCTTTTCAGAGGTAAAAAGGTTAATTAATTAATTAAAGTGATTTAATTAATTAATTAAAGTGATTTAATTAATTAATTAAATATTAATAAAATGAAAGTCGCTTTGGAGGGACAAGGTGATCCAAAAGTATAAAGGAAAGGCAAGGGCCTCTTCTCATTCATTCATGTATGATTATCTTTTGATATATGGCTACTAGCTAATGAGCCCAACATTGGGGGTTTTGAGGGTTTTGACTTAACAAACCCTAGAGGATGATTCGGTGGTGAAAGATTCCACCTAACTTGTCCCAAGATTGGTATCGGAGATGCAATATGCTCCCGCACCATTCTAATTCCAGATCTACTCAATTATAGGGGGATTCTACATCAGTTTCATGTATAGATAGAGAGAGGGTGCACCAGTTGAGGGTTTCCAGCAAGAGGGGAGCACCATCCATTGAGGGAGGATTCATTCTAGCTAGGAGAAGGGATTTTGGGAATTCCAGGTATTGGGTTTTCCTTGCAGGTACCATAGCACCCTTATTGGATATTTTTGGAGGGATTCTTATGGAGGATTGATTGACATTGAGAGAGGGATGATTTCCCTAAGAGGAGGGCGCACCATCATTTCGAGGGCAGCTATATCTAAGGATCTAGCAAGCATTTTGATGATTTGAGTTCTTGGGTTTTCATTGCAGTGTCCAGATCTATCATTTTGGATATTTTCAGGAGGTTTGGAGGGCTCATTCACCTTGGACGAATCATCTAGGATTTTAGGCATCCAGGGGGGCGCACCATTCAGTGGAGGGTTCAGATCTACAGTGTGTGAGAGGTATCTTGGAGATTTGGGAACCTGGGTTGTTCTAGCCATCACCCGATCTATTGTTTGGCATCTTTCTTGAGGTGATTGAACATCTTTAGCAACAGGGCCGAATTGTTGAGGAGCTTCAACATTCTGGCAAGACGTGGCATCTTCTAGTGGGGGTTTGGCACTTGGCCCAGATCTACTTGGCATTGGTATTCATCTCTTATCTAGCCTTTGGAGGCTTATTTTGTATTTTTGGGAGCATTTTGTAGTAGCTCTATTTTCTATCTTCTTGTCCATTTGTTGAGCATTCCAGTTCGGCATCTTCATTGTACTAGGTTTATCTATTTCATGAATAAAAGTAGTTTGAGATGTTTTGGCTTGTCTATCATATTGCATATGGTTGAGGTATGTTCCATGGTTGTCTCTTCTTGTTACTTTCTGCATACACACATATAAACACATCAGTAAACCCTAAGGCTGAAATCAAGAGGCCATTGAACAAGTAAACACAAGTAAACAAGCAGACCAACAAAATGTTTGACAAAATACCACAACCAAGAAAAAGTTTAAAAGGACACCAAAACTGTGATGATCCTTTCATAATGGCTTGGGATCATTACACTCAAGATGATTATTTTTTTGAACAAAATTGCTAATCATCATATTGTCCAGCAGCCCAGCAACCATATCCCAAAGGGACTAGTTCCTTTGGAAAGACTATTTGACAGAAATGATGTGGCAGTAAAGGGAAAGATTTCAAATGAGAATGCTGATGTGGATGAGTGAAATATTGGCACAGAGGGGGATCCAAAGTTTGTCAAGTTTTCAAGTAGTCTGTCAAATGAAGAAAGGGCCAAGTATGTTGAACTATTGAAAGAATTTTTTGATGTGTTTGCCTGGACTTATGAAGATCTCAGAACATATGACACCAATGTCATTGAGCATAAGATCCCATTGAAAGAGGAGGCCAAATCATTTAGGCATAAATTAAGACAAATAAATCCTATGTTGTTGTCTATTATGGAGAGGGAGGTAAAGAAGTTGTTGGGCGCCCAAATCATTGTCCCTTTCAAATATTATGAATGGGTGGCCAACCTAGTCCCAGTAAGAAAGAAGAATAGCAAAATCAAATTGTGTGTCGATTTTAGGGACCTGAATAGAATCTCTAATAAGGACAATTACCCTTTGCCCAATATGGAACACATATTGCAAAGAGTGACAGGTGCATCTAGGATTTCCATGATTGATGGATTTTCTGGCTATAATCAAATCTCTATCCTTCCCGAAGACAGGGAAAAGACAACCTTCACCACTCCTTGGGCTACATTCATGTATGCCAAAATTCCCTTTGGACTGATGAACGCAAGAGGAAACTTCCAACGAGCCATGGACAACGCCTTCATTGGAGAAAGGGATAAATGTTTGGTCATCTATTTGGATGACATTATAGTTTTCTCCAGGTCTGATAAAGAACATTGTCAGCATCGAAGAAAGGTATTCTTGAAATGCATAAGGTTTGGTCTCTCCCTTAATCCCAAAAAGTCTTTATTTTCCATGCAGAAGGGAAAATTGTTGGGACACGTAGTATCAACTAAAGGGGTACGGATTGATTCAAATAGGGTAGAAGTGATCCAAACCTTGTCACTTCCCAGAACTAAGAAGGAAGTCCAATCTTTCTTGGGCAAAATTAATTTTCTAAGAAGGTTTGTTTCAAATTTTGTTTAATTGGTAAATCATATCACTGCTATGCTCGGGAAGGTGAATGAAGTAAAATGGACTAATGTGTCCAGAGAATCCTTCAACCAACTCAAGAAGGAATTGACTGAGGAACCTATGTTAATCAGTCCTGATTATTCCAAGGATTTTCTGATTTTTTCCTTTGCCTCTTTTGACACAGTGGTAGTTGTTTTATTGCGGAAGAATGTTGAAGGGTTGGAGAAACCTATTTCATTTTTCAGCAGAGGACTGAGGGACGTTGAGACCAGATATGACATCATGGAGAAGCNGAAATATATCAAAGGTTTTAGAGTCTATGTTCTACATTCAAAGATCATTGCATATGTCCCTTCAGCTTCGGTGAAGGACATTCTTATCCAGCCTGACATAGATGGAAAAAGAAGCAAGTGGATTGCCAAGATCCTAGAATTTTATCTATAAATAAAGCCCACCAAGATAATTAAAGGGTGGGGTTTAGCCAAGTTGATGGCTGAGACTAATTGCAAATCTTTGGGGGTTAACTTCATCAACACTTGCTCAGAAAATCAACAAGATGAGTTGTTCGATAAAATTTCTCAAGACAACCGTCCATTGGTAGAATGTGCTTGGTACAAAGACATTATTTTTTGTTCTGCAAGATTTGAGGCCCCCTGATGGAATGGGAAAGAGAAAGGATATAGCCTTAAAGGTCAAAGCAATTAGATATTTCCTTATTGATCAGGTTTTGTATTGGAAAGACCCTCTAGGAGTGCTTCTGAAATGTTTAGACCTACAAGAAGCCCAAAAAATTATGTTTGATTTTCATGACAGCGTATGTGGGGGTCATCGTTTTTGGAGGACCACAGTATATAAGATTCTCAGGGACAAATATTTTTGGCCTACTCTATTCACTGATGTCTGTGAAAAAATTAGGGCTTGTGTTAAGTGTAAAAAATTATCTAGAAAATGACAGCTCAAGTCCTTTCCATTGAAGCTTGTGGTATCTTCAGGACCCTTTCAGTAGTGAGGCCCAGATTTTATTGGGGAAATTCATCCTACTTCAAGTGGTTGGCACAGGTGGATCTTGACTGCAATAGATTACTTCACCAAATGGATAGAAGCTATCCCCATAAGAAGTGCTTCTCACAAAGTAACCATTGGTTTTCTTGAAGATATTATAGCCAGGTTTGGTTGCTCGAACAAGATCCTCACTAATAATGTCGCATCTTTCAAGGCTAAACCATTGATCAAATTTTGTGAGCAGTTTGGAACTTCATTAATCCACTCCACCCCCTACTATCCCCAAGGAAATGGACTAGCAGAGTCCTCCAATAAGAGACTTATAAAAATTATCAAAATATTGATAGAGGACAACAAGAAAGTATGGGATTCAAAACTCAAATTTTCTCTGTGGGCTGATAGAGTGACAACAAAGAGGTCTCTTGGTGTCTCTCTTTTTCATCTCGTGTATGGAATTGAGGCTATATTTCCTTCTCAACTCACCTTGCCAGTGGAAAAAATCTTCCAATACGGCCAAGGGGGGCCTAATGATATGATCATAAGAATACAACAGTTGGTAGAAGTGCGGAAAAATAGAGAGTGGATGCTAGACAAAGCACATGAACATCAACAGAAGATGAAGCAAGCCTTTGACAGGAAGAACAGTAAAGAGGATTTCCAGCTAGGAAATCTAGTACTCAGATGGGATGCACCCAAATAGAATAGGGGCAAGCATGGTAAATTCGAAGCCCTCTCAATTGGACCCTTCAAAGTTTCTGAGGTATTTCCAAATAACACTTATAGGTTGTAGAATTTGGACGGTGATGAATTTTTTTGTGGCCCTGTTAATGGGCATTTTCTGAAAACGTTATTTGCTTGAGTGGCTCCTTCACGCCATTGTAAATATTACTTTCTTTCTATTTTAATGGTTGACTCCGCAACCCAACAGTAAGGCGACTGAAGCTGTGAGTTCTTGGCATCTCATAGGGAACAGGTCATTCCCCCATGGAGCCTAATTTTATCACATATGTTTGTATGGAGGGGGTTTTTCCCTAGAAAATATCCCCATGACAAAAAAATGACAAATAGGGGGATAAAACCCACTTTTATCGTTTATCCTAAGTTTTGTGCCCATGCGTGTTTTTCTAAGGAGCGCATAGATCTGGGCAGATGATATCTGCGTGCTCAGATCTATGGTGCAAGATACATA